>JAUZSX010269127.1:0-14984 GCA_034780655.1 Idiosepius hallami
ATGCATTATTTATGCCTTTTAAAAAATCTTATTTATATATATATATACATATATATATATATATAAGGCATATAGATAAACAATATATATATAAGACAGAAAAAAGAACATAAGTAGGAAAAAATATAGGATGCTTATTGATATCCAAAATATCTGAATATACATTTTACTAAATGTTTAGCTCTTTTATTGGATAAAATATCTATATATATATATATCTAATTATTATTGAATGTATCAAGGCAAATTGGATCTACCAATTATTTTATAACATCATGTTCTTGCAGAACTAATAGCAGAGTGCCAGACAGCTGTTTCATTCTTATTAAAAGTGGGATTTCAATTTTTGAACCATGTAACCTAAAGTGAATGACACTGCTATGAATTTATATAAATATATTTATTCAGTTCTTTTTAATAAAACTTGTTTAAATGAAAACATGCTGCCTAAAATATATATATATAAGCGTGCATGTATCTATGTAATCTTGTGAGTGACTCACTTTCAGTCCATGATATTTTGCTGATGTTAATTTTCAATTACCTTCTTGCTTCTTACTATAATATATATATATATATATATATATATATATATATATGTTGTAAAACTCTTCGTAATTGAGTTACAGATGAGTCTTGGGTTGGTAATGAATAATCAAAGTGTTAAATACTGTTGCAGAGCTTTAAAACCCAGGTAGAGAAACCTCGAACTCAACAAATAAAAGCACAAACCCAAGAGAGGCACAAGGCTATTTTTTCATGCTCTATATACCTGGGCTTTCTGCATTCAGTTTTGTCCTTCACTTAGATAAGTTAATCTCCTGAGTTAATGAGCCCCATCTCCCCGAGGCAGCTAAAGATGAATGTAATATGAGTTGTTGTATATGTTTAATGGGTTTCATAGCTATTTTTATAGATGGATAGATTCTGCGATTCTTTCTTTGGTTTGGGTACGGTTTGGCTTGGGTTTGGTTTGGTTTGGGTTTGGTTTTGGGTTATTGCTTCAAATCAAATTCTTTATTGAAGTTCACATTAAAAGAAATTTTTTTTTTTTTCAACCTGCTTTTTTTTTTATTTATTTAATTTTATTATTATTTTTTTTGTTTCCCATTAATTATTTCCTATTTGTTTCAGTCTATCTTTTCCTGTTGAGGTCCATCCAAGCAAATTTCTCATTTCCAATATCCAAACAAGAGAGGGGGGAAAGGGAGGATGCATGGGGTTTTTTTTGTTTAGTTTTTTTTTTTTGTTTATTTATTTATTTGTTTTTGGCCTTGTGTTTTTGAAATGAGGAATTTGTGTGAGCAGCTGAAACTGGCTTATAACAAAGTTCCTACCATCAAGCAGATCATTAATTTTTGTTTTTCTATAAAACCAAAAGACTTCTGTCATTTCTCTCTCTCTCTCTTTATTTCTTTCTGTCTTTCCTTCTTTATTTGTCTCTCTCTAGATTTCTTTCTGTCTCTTTAGAGAGAGATAAATAAAGACAGAAAGAAATAAAGAGAGAGATTAATAAATGTCTTCCCTTCTTTATTTATCTCTCCCTTTATTTCTCTCCCTTTCTCTCTTTCCCTCCCTTTCTCTCTTTATTTCCCTCGATCTTCCTCTCTTTATTTTTTTTCTCTCCCTCTTCCTCACTTTATTTCTCTCTGTCCCTTTCTCTCTTTATTACTCTGTCTCTCCCTTCCTCTCTTTATATATTTATCTTTCTCTCTTTATTCATTTCCCTCTCTGGGCCTTTTTTTCTCTTTCTATCTTATCAAATACCTACTTTATTCTTTCTTTTCAACTTTTAGTTAACCTCTCTCTCTATCTCTCTCTCTCTCTCTTCTCTCTCTCTCTCATATTCTCAAATCTTTCTGCTTTCTTTTAATGTTATCAAATCTTTACTCTATTCTTTTTATTCAACCTCTCTCTGTCTCTCTCTTCCTCACTCTCTCTCTCTCTTCCTCTCTCTCTCTCTCTTTTTCTCACTCTCTCTCTCTCTCTTTTTTCTCTCTCTCTCTGATTTTCTCAAATCTTTATTCCTTCTTTCTCTTCCTATGTTATCATCAAATCTCTACCCCCATCATTTCTCTAAAGTTTTTAGTTAAGCCTCTGTCTATCTTTCTCCTTTTCTCTTCTATCAAGGAAGTCTTTGGTGGGCTCACCATAAAAGCTTAGCCTTTGAAATCATGAGCCTTAACCTTGATAATTGAGATTAATTTTAGAGTTAATACCCTTGTGCAAAGATATATTTATTATACATTCCTTTTAGCTATTGGTTAGATTTTACTAGAACTATTTTTTTAGCCACTATAACCCCCCCTAAAAAAAACAATCGTAACAACCAAAAAAATAACAAGAGTAACTCATCTAGGTGTAAGGATAACACTGATTTAAAAAAACCCGGATGGCAGAGACTTGCTAACTCAATGAGCACATAAAACTGGCCTTATGTCTAACTTGGGGTGGTGCTCGATTAAATAAGTAAATAAACTCTGGAGAGTAACTCATCTAGGTGTAAAGATGACACTGATTTCAAAAACCCGGATGGCAGAGAATTGTTAATTCAATGAGCACATAAAACTGGCCTTGTGTCGAACTTGGGGTGGTACTCAACTATGTAAGTAAATAAACTCTGGAGAGTAACTCATCTAGTTGTAAAGATGACACTGATTTCAAAAATCCGGATAGTAGAGACTTGTTAACTCAATGAGCACATAAAACTGGCCTTGTGTCGAACTTGGGTTGGCACTCGACTAAATAGATACATCCTCGCTCTTCTATCTCTCGGCTTTGCATTTTCTTTTTTCCCACAATTCCCCATTTCCTTTTATACTAATCGTTTGGCTTCTAAAAAAAAAAACCTCATAGACACTCAGTTAGTCATTTTTATCTTTATTTCTTCAATTTTTTTTATATTTCTACTCTAACATGAAATCGTTTCTTTCTCTTCCCCCCCTGCCACATTTCTCATTCTAAACATACCGCACCTCCCCCTCCTACTCCACTGCCCCCTCCTCCTCTGCCTTCTCCTCCAAATATCGCATAAGATCTTTGTGGTTGTATCAGATAATGATATCATTCCCTGAATCACTTTCTGTAAATGTATATTCAGTTCTATACATCTGCCCCAGGAGATTTATTTTGATGTTTATGAGAGAGAGTAAAAAAGAATTTTAAAATGAAAGAAATATGCTAAGTGTTGTTTTAAATGGTGTTGAATGTTTAAAGATGCTAGAAGTGCTCGGCTATGCCTAGAAAGAGATCAAGACTTAAATCCATTTATTACTGAATTTCAAGATATGTTAAGTGTTGTTGTAAATGGTGTTGAATGTTTAAAGACGCTAGGAGTGCCCTGCTATGCCAAGGAAGAAATCAAGACTTAAATTCATTTAATACTAAATTCCAAAATATTCTAAGCATTGTTTTAAATGGTGCTGAATGTTTAAAGATGCTAGGAGTGCCCGTCTATGCCAACAAAGAGATCAAGACTTAAATTAGTTAATACAAATTAGATGTGGGTGTGACTTTTTTCCTGTATCATTATATTTTATAATATACCAAAACATATCTGTAAGAGATTTTTATTATTAATTTTCAATTCTGATCACAGGTATTTTGAAACAACACCTATCTAAAATACTCCCCAACACATAAAGTACAACTGTGTGAATTTTCAAGAAAATCATCCAAGCCATTTCAGAGTCTATAAAGAACAATCTCATCCACTGAAACAATTAAGCAAAGTTCCATTGAAATATAAGTTTAGATTAGATCTTCATAAAAGTCAAAAAAATAAGAAAATATCAAAAATTACTCAATTATAATTTCATTGTTTTTTTTTTTAAAAAAACAATGCAAATGAAATTCAGATGATTTGCATACATGTGTGTGTAGAAGTTTATTTATATTGATTTTATTAATACTGTATAGGATATTTACTTGGTAGAGCACCAAACCAAGTTAGGCACAAGGTCATTTTTACGTGCTCTATATACCTGGGCTTTTTGAATTCAGTGTTACCCTTCACCTAGATGAGGATATATTTACTTGGTTGAGCACCAAACCAAGTTAGGCACAAGGCCATTTATATGTGCTCTAAAACCTGGGCTTTTTTAATTCAGTGTTACCCTTTACCTAGATGAGAATATATTTACATTTTTACACGCTCTATATACCTGGGCTTTTTGAATTCAGTATTACCCTTCATCTAGATAAGTTGCTCTCCCGAGTTAATGAGCCCCACCTGCCAAAGGCAGCTAAAGTGAATGTATTGTTTTTTATTAATACTGTACATGTATGTATCCATACCTATAGTTTTTCTGCCCAACCCTAAGCCTATGACTAATTGATAAGCACCTTATCAAACCTCTCAGTAATCAAAGTTCCGAAATAAGCCTCTCATCCAGACACCAATCATCCCCATTCCACAAAATTACAACAAAAGAAAAACCTATAATTTATTTCTTTTGACTACAATACTTTGGCCTTTTATTTCTATTTTAGTTTTATTTTATTTTTTTTTTTTAACATTCGTTAGTATTTGGTACTTAGTACTGGGGGCCTCGGACTTGCCTTGATAATACTAATTTAAGATCTTATGCCAAAATTATAGGTGGTTACCAGCTAGGTACTTATGATACAACTGTTCTGAGTCTAGTCATTGTGGTATGAGGGATGGGTTTGTTAGGAGGTGGGTAAATGAGAAAAAGACAGATTAGACCAAGAAAGGGAGAGTTTGGGATTAAATGAGAGAGAGGGAGGGAAAGGTTAGAGAGAGAAGAGAGAGAGAGAGGAATCTGATGAAACAGTAGAGAGAGGAATCAGATGAAAGAGAAGTATAAAAGATACATAAAAGCAATGGGTTTGAAATATACAGGGTGATCAAAAAGTCTCTGTGCACCTAAAAATATTTTCAGTAACATCATTTTGTACACACGCGTTTTTTTTTAAATTTTTATATATTTATTAAAAATTAAAAAAAAAGAAAAACTTGCGTGTACAAAATGATGTTACTGAAAATATTTTTAGGTGCACAGAGACTTTTTGATCACCCTGTAGAATCTTCAGTGAAAAACTAGTTAAAAAAAAAGATGGTTCCAAAAGGAAGGATCATTTGAAGCTTTTGGGGGTTTTGACTCCTTGGTTTTGTTTTACTCCATATCAACCTTTTTAGGTCATTTAAAGGAACAATCATTTTTTGATAAATGTTTTTTTGTTTTGGTTTTTGGTTTTTGGCCACACAGTAGTTTTTTTTTTAAATAACACAATTTGCACTATTTTACCATAGCTGGAGGGAATGATTTTGAGGGTGGTCTACTAGGAGCAATGGATAGGTAGTTGACTTTGGAATTGTATTATGCGAGTTCAAATCCCAGTCTTTCCATTTATGTTCACATGTAGACATGGATTAAAATAGTGTATATTGTTTATTTAAAAAAAAAACTGTGTGGAAAAAATAGTGCTTATTAAAAATGATTGTTATAGGCATTAAATTACCTAAAAGTTTGATATGCTGTTAAACAGAAACTGGTTTTGAAAATAATGTGACAGACTATTTGAAATGAGGATTTCATTGTCAATTCCCAAGTCTTACATTGGGCTAAAGGGGGGAGGACACCCATAAAATAAATCAGAGGTCATAGGTCAATTGGTGCTTACAGTTCCACCTCCTTCTTCAGGAATTTATTCCATGTGGGTGTTGAGAGAAAAGAAAAAAAAGACCACTGTAAATTTCTTTTCCTGTTTATATCCAGCCATGTTAGACTGTTATTAAGATCCAATTAACCTGATCCCCACTCCCTCCATCTTTCTGAAAATATTCCCATCTCATGATTTCACACAGAATTACCTCATTTAGCTGTTCTATCTTTTCCGACCTTTTTCTCTCTCTCTCTCTCTCTGTCCTTCTCTCTCTGTGTCTTCCTCTCTCTCCCTCTCTCTTTTAATGAATCCAGAAACTTTTTTTATTATTATTATTATTTTTCTTTTGTGCTTCTTACTTTTTTTTCTTTCATGTAGTTTTGCCACTACCATTCTCTTTCCATTAATATCTTGTCCCATAGATATTTTGATCTAAATCTCTATTTTACTCTTTTTTTCATTCTATCTCTCCCTATCTACATATGTATAAATATATATATATATGTGTGTGTGTTTTTGTGTAGAAGCCTACTTCAGAATTTTCCGACCTATTTAAACATTTCCAAAATCCTATATATATATATATCTGCCCCCTCTCTTACTCTCTCTCTCTATATATTTATATACATATACATATATATATATATTTATAATTCTCGAGGCAGAATATTTTTATCTTTTTATAATTTCCCAGCTTTCTTCCAAACATTTTTAGTCCTCCTTGATTATCCTCATATTTTTTTGTCAGTTTCCTTCGAGTTCTTAGCGTGTTTTGATTTGATGTGTTTATTTTTTGTTGTTGTTGTTGTAGTTGTAATGTATGTTTTTCTTTTTCTTTTCCTTTTTTTTTTTTTTTTAGATTGAATTAAGAATATTAAAAAGAAAAAATTCAAATTTCTTTCAATGAAATATGTTTTGAAGTAGATGTGACTCTTTTTAAATCTAATTATAAAAGGCTCTAATCCATGTAAGGAGCTTCATATGGAAACTGTATCTTCCTAGAGCCAATATAAATGATGAAAGCTTTTCTTTCATGGTTAGGGTTAGGGTGTCTCAAAATAATCTACTCACAAATATAAATTCAAAGCTATTCCATTTCACTGTATGTTTATAAATAAAGGATTTCTTCTTTATTAGAAATTATCATTAGAAATGTGAGTACATTATTTTTTATATTTGTGAGTACATCTTTTGAGACACCCTGTATATTAAACTACAAGATTTATGTAAAATTTATATAAACTTTCTGGATGGTTTTAACAGCCTCAGGAACAAAATTACTCAACGACAAATTATTTCAAATAAAACCCAAAGTAGATAAATGTATTCCTGTCCTTGCAAAACCCAAGAATAAACATGTTATCCTATACAAGTGATGGGCGTTAGAAGATAATTATTTAATTATTATTTTTCTAAGATAAATCAAGAAAATTTTTTATTGTTCAAGCAGGAAAAGAATTTTTCTTTTTAATATCTTTCTTTTAAATTTTCTTTTGTTTTTATTTATAAAAGTCTTCATTTTGGGGTGCAGCAGTCCCCGAGTTTATCCAAACATTTTTGAGAGTCAATGATCATTTTCAAGGTTGTGTTCTTGTTCTGGGGTAGTTTACATCCCTATACCATTGACATAATGGACTCGTCTTGGCTCTATGTAAGTCAGACATTTTCTGCTTTTGAGCAGAGATTAGTTACGTAGTTTCATTGCTCGTACATATTACCCGACTCTACATTCATAGTGTGCCCCATAACAGGGGGCTGGAACATTTGGAAATTAGCTACGTAGTTTCATTGCTTGTACATATTATCCGACTCTCTATATTCATATTGTGACCCCTTAACAGGGGGCTGGAACATTTGGAGATTAGCTACGTAGTTTCATTTCTCATACATATTACCCGACTCTTTATATTCATATTGTGACCCTTTAACAACAGATCTATTTTAGTTTATTTTTGTGGTTGAATTTATGTCTGATGTTGTAAGGCTTATAATTGATCTGATAAGTTATTTTGTGGTTGAGGGAATTTGAATTTTGCTCTGTTAGTTTTCATTTGGAAAAGCTGTTTATCTAAACCTATAAGTATACTTATCTACAACATCTAAATATTGTAATCAGGTGTATTGAGAAGACTCTATAATTACTTTTAAACATTTAAATTTTTCTTTGTTTTTTTTTTGATGGGTCAAGGTAGAAATGTGAGTGTGAACACTTTTGTCTGATCTTCTCCACTTCCAATCCTTCAACCAAAATCTATGAGTCGTTCATTAAAACTCAAAAAGAACAGCCATTAATTGAATCATTACAATTGAAAAGAGACAAAAAAAGAAAAATTAAAATTAAAAAAAAAAACATTTTTGTTTTTTTTAAATTGATTTGATCATATTATCTCGCTTCTTCAAATTATCTTTAATTTATTCATTAAGAAAACATTTTACCCAAACACAGTTTTATCGGATTCAATAAAATCAATTTATAATTTTTATGTTGTTTTTGTTTTATAAATATTCAAACAGAGGAATGGTGTTTTAAATAAATGAAACTTTATCCTATATTTTTGTGCTCAAAATTTAATCAATGTTTACTTGATTATAAAACCACTCACACAAAAGTTTCTTGTTTATTTTTATATTTTTTAAACATCTAAATAAATTAAAATTTATCATTTTTCTTTATTCCAAATTTAATTCTTATTTGCCTTGTGTTCATTTGCAAGATTATTCACCGAAATCCGAGACTGGTTTTGTATTTAAAATTCAAATAGGAAATGGAAGACTTATTTGCAGGGCCGTGCCTAGAGCCCCCCGCAATTGTGGTGGGGTCGTGAGCTCCCAAGGGGACACGAGGCTTCATGGATCTTTTGTAATGCGAAAAAAATTATCCAAAAAATTAATTGTTAGGATTTACTAGAAAATCATTGTCACACATATATGTTAAAATATACATCTATAAACCTATCATTCTGTCTATCTGTCCCTCTCTTTCTTTCTCTCTCTGTTTGCATATATGTACTTTTTCGTAAATGACTTTCTTAATAATAAAACTGCTTGTAAAACATTGGTTCAGGATTGTATCTGAATGTATTATGTAATGGAATAACCCAACACCCCTTCATAGAAAAAAAATAACTATGGATACATATACTGTTTTTGTTTTTTTTGTATTTGCCTGCACAGGCTAGACAGCTAGTGCTTCTTGGCATCCTGCTGGCACACTAGTACAGTACCTTATAATTCTGATAGGTCATCTATCTGAATAGGCTCTACATTGCTTAACTTTGGTGATCTAGCGGAAACCGTTATTTCAAACATGATTTGACAGTACAAGTCACATGTATACACCTTGTAAATAAAGCCTTGTATTAAACCCTAACCAAGTGTTCTTGATGTATTCTTCACTAAAGTAAAGATAGCTGAATGTATTATTTTTTTCCTTGTTTTTCTAGACCCTGAATACTTGCCTCGTGAAGTGAGTAACCGATTGCTAGCCCATGATCGACCGGGTCAGCTTGGGCCCGCTTCATATATGAGGACAGAAATGCATCAACATCAGCATCAACACATGCATCAACACCAGCACACCCACCAACACACGATTGGTTTGACTCCACCCTTTTCACCATCTCTAGTACCCAACAATGCACAACATCTGGTAAGTTAGAAACTTTTGTTGGTATAGAATATTCATTTTTAAAATCCACAGCTTGAGAGCTCCCCAATAGTCTTCAAATAGTTTGTTTTTTAACAACTTATCGTTTTTAGGTCATTTAATGCTGAGAACAATCATTTATGATAAATGTTATTTTGTATGCACATAGTTTTTTAATAACACAATATACACTATTTACCCATAACTGAAGGGGATATGGAGATTCATACTATTCTCAAGGGTATTAGTCCAAAAGACAATATAGCAAAATGAGAGCCATTTTATTGAAAGATCATGAAGGGCAAAAATATTGGCTAAGTCAGGGTCCAAAGATTAATTTAGTTATTGAAAATTTCATAATAAAATGAGAGAACTAATATAACAATATATACTTGTTTTTGAGTTACATCTGCAGCTAGAATTTAAAAATATCATTACAAGAAAATAAAATTATTGTAAAGTTTATGCTGACTTGTTTTATATTAAAACAAAGAAAATCCTGAATATTTCTTTGTGTGGTTATTTAGAGAAATGTTTTGAAGAAATTAGTTTAAATCCATGTTGAATTATTTAGAGTTTGTAGGATTTCAATTTTTCCTGTCAATGAATTTTTAAAAGAGAATTATGATTTTTGAAAAAAATATTTTGGGGAAAACTGATCTTTTTTTTTTTTTTTAGTTTAAATTCTAAATCTTTTAAATCTAAAAAAAAAGAAAATTATTTTACTTTAAGAAATTCCTGTCAAGATTGAAGGCTGATTTTTATACAGCTGCATTTTTGAGAAAAAAACATTTCTAGACACACACACACACCAAATGGATAGGCAATCGCACTTCGGAACCGTAGTATGCGGGTTCGAATCCAAGTTGTTCCGTCTACGTTGACATAGCGACTAATACCCTTTGGAAAGTTATGAATCTCCCTCTCCCCCCAGCTATGGATTAAAAAGTGCAACTTGTTTATTTAAAAAAAAAAACTGTATGTATAAAAATAACATTTACCATAAGTAATTTTTATCAGCATTAAAATGGCCTAAAAAGTTTGATATGCCATTAAACACACACACACACACACACACACTACTATTAAAAAACATCTGCCAAGAATATGGTTTTATTTGTAGGGGGCTAGGTTGAGAAGTCGTTAGAGGCATTAATCAGCTTCGACCATGAAGACATACGCATATCAAATATAACAGAAGAGTTCATATATAAGTATATTTATACAAACGTTTGATCTGATTCCACCATGCTTGCAATTATTTGTACAGTATTGAGTAAGTTAGGCTTTGATATTCTATTCTGAATACTTTCCCATCCATATCTTTTTCTTTTTTATATTTTTCTTGAAATCCTCAATCTGCAGACCTTATGTCTACTACAGAAAAACGAGCATATCTCTACCCTGAGAATATTACAGAAACTGTTTACAAATATTCAATGATTATGATGTAGATATTAGTTTGACTTCTCATTCTACAACCCTTTGATAAATAAAGCTTTGATCTTTATTGCAATCCACAAATATATATTTGCGTATGGGATTCTTAATGAAGTGTGCTGAAAATCTCAAGGGGAAAAAAAAAAAAATATATATATTTACTTGGTCAAGTACCAAACCAAGTTAGGCACAAGGCCAATTTTACATACTTTAAATACCTGGGCTTTTTGAATTCAGTGTTACCCTTCACCTGGATGAGTTGCTATCCCGAGTTAACGAGTTCCATCTGCCTGAGGCAGCTAAATGTAAAGTCAATGGTTTTGACTGGGATTTGAACTTGCATAATACGATTCCAGCAACCTTTTTGCCAATACTCCACTGTCGATGCCCTCCCCCTAAAAGATATATCTACTTGGTTGAGCACAAATCCAAGTTAGGTGCAAGGCCAGTTTTACGTGCTCATTATTTTCCCAGACTCTTGTAATCAGTGTTGTTCTTCACCTAGATGAGTTACTCTCCCGAGTTAACGAGCCCCATCCGCCTGAGGCAACTTAAGGTAAAGGCAATGGTTTCGACTGGGATTTGAACTCAGGTGGGATTTTAACAATCACCTTTACTGTCCCCCCAAAAAAGAAGATTAACCCCAACTGGGATTTGAACCTGCAAAACCGACTAGCCCACAACACAGTTATGCATTTATATTGGCAATTTCCAAAGTTTTATTCTTCCTTATGGCAGCACTCTTCCTTTTAAAAGCTGATATTATGGATTATCTATTTTCAATACTTTTGGGGATGTTCTGAAACAACTGCTATCTAAAAACACTTTCATATGCAAAGTACAACTGTTTGAATTTTCAAGAAAATTTTTCTAGACTTTTCTGAGTCTATAAGGAACGAACTCGCAGACAGACAAATTTCCATTTATTTATAAATTTAGATTATTAATTATTCTGATGAATATTACTTAAAGTATTTAAAATGAATTAGAAACTATTAACAGTAAATATGTGTTACTATCAAAATAATACGAATACTTATTATGAAATGTTATTAATAAGATCATAATATTGCATATAAAACATGATTGTAAAGTACAACAAAAATACTACTGCTATAAATAAGAATTTAATCATGATGACAGAATATTGAACAAATGATGCTATTAATAAGAAAAAAATATTAAGATAAAATATCCAAATAATAATAATAATAATAATAATAATGTTATTAATATTCCAACTACTAAAGCATAATTTAATTTTTCTTTTTTTTCCCCAATTTCTAACATCTAATCCAACCATAATGCTACAATCAATCTGATTCAGGCCTTCTAAAATCAGCATCTTCATTTTTCCAATCTTGTTTTGCTTTTAGATTCAGCTTCTTTCTTTTTTTTTTTCCTCTTCCATGTTACCATCATCTTCTTCACTCCCCTCCCCACAAATTCTCAATGTTCGAATTAATGAGATCCGTTCTGATTGAGACGAGATACACTAAATTTTCTGCCGACACGAAAAGAAAGAAGAAAATTGAATGTTTTTTTTTTATATGGAGCCATCTTTGACTGCTTTCTTTCTCTGCTTGGTTAGACTATTATCCTGGTTTTTATTGTTTTTATTTTTCAAATTTTTATTTATTTATTTTTTTCAAATGATTAATATGAAAATGGCAGCTGTAGTTGAAATTGTCTGTTAGACTAGCATCATTACCTAACTCTACTGAGAACTTCTCTCAGAACACACACACGCACACATGTATATTGGTAAGTAGTATGGATGAAAATATCTCATATAAAATATATCTTGAAAACATCAAATAAAAAACAACATGTAAATGCATATTAGAGCAGCTTAGCTCTGTGTTGCCTTTGCAACTCAGATAATGTTAGGTATGGACCAACATTTTCAAAATACGAACAGAAAAAAAAAAATTTACTATTTTTGATGCAACAGCTGCATTTTTCATTGAATAAAATCTTGTGTTTTGTTTCAGTTTGACTTTTTCCTACTTGGATTAACTTCCATCAGAAACACATTTTAATCGGGACACAAATAAATATTCATGGGCTTAAAAATGAATTTTTTTTTTTCTAATGTTTTGTTTTCCTAACACCAACGCTGGCTTGGATACCTTTCATTATTCCAACTTTTTGTGCTGATCAAAGCTTTTGAGAAATCTTGCTGTTTGGAAATTGTGCTCTTCATGATTTGTAATGTTCTTTGGGTTGATTTCTTCTTTAGAGGCCGAGCTTTCATGGTTAGGTCATCTGAATAATTGAAATCTACTTCATTGTTCTTGTATTCATTGGCCTTTTTTTTATTAATTAGTTCCAATAAGAAGCTAGAATTATCAAGAGAGAGAGACACACATATACACACAGTTTGAAATGGAGATACACAGACAAAAATACAGAGGGACAGATAATAATAATAATAATGTTATGGCTTGTAGAACCTGTGGAAATTCCACGGTTCTGTGAAATGTTTAAAATCACACAATGACATCAAACAAATATAAAATGATTTTTAAAAAGAGAGAGAGTCAATAATAAAGAGAGGTAATTTTATTCCTCTTTAATTACTGTTTGTGATGATAATTGTAATTTGTGACTCCGGACGGCCATGCAAGTAAATTAATGTTTAGATAATTATAAAGATAACCCAACAGACTAACGGGCATGAATTGAAGGAACTCAAGATAAAGATGTGTCTATGCAGTTTTTTTATTTTTATTTTTTTGACAAACGAGTTTTTAAAGTCTGTGAGAAATAGATTAAGACTTGTACGGACAGAAAGAAAGTGACAGATAAACAGTTAAAGGTTGAGATAGAGTTGCATCGAGAAAATTTAATGTCCGACTAACCATGTATTTCAGTTTGGTTTATAAATTGCCTAAGGGAGAAAAAAATCACTTAAATAAATAATTAATGACAGTGAAAATTAGAATGAGTTGTTATAGTTCTATTATGGTCTCGATTTTGTTTTTTCCATATTACTTGCAGATTTACCTGGCATTGCCTGGGTGTTGCATTAAACAATTAAAAAATATAAAGGATGTATTTTTGTTTAATCATAATTTATAATGTTAATTTTTTATTTATTTATTAGAAATATTTTTGCTGTCATTTGGATATATAGTTTTTGCTTTAAAATGGTTGCCAACCTACTGTGACAAATATTATACAGTCAATTATTAAAATTGAAAAAAAAAAAAATTTAAACTGACATTTTCTGGCTAAAAACTAGTTACAAAGCTATTCCAAGGTTTGAATATTCTCAATATTAAATTTTAAGTCTGGAAACCAGAAATTGACTGAGGAGTTGGTAGAGATTGATTGCTTGTATGTACACACACACAATTTCAATTTTATAGATATGTAGATTATAATTTTTTTGCTAATTATTAGATTTTTTTTACTTATGTGTATGTCATAATGTAGTAAAGATTATGTGTAAAAAAAACCCACTAGAATAGAGATTTATTCACAAACTGTCGACATATTTTTCTCGGTAATCTGTCTGAGACATTTATTGGTGCTTCGATCGTTGACTTGTTTCTCTTAACGCCTTCCTAAGAGGAGTTTTAATGGTTCTTGGTCGGTGGCTCTCTGTATGTCATCCTGTATATCCCATTCTTTTTTCCGCCTGTAGGCCAAGTTGGTTCCCCAAGCTGCCTGGTGTAAGCGATCTGAACGCCCTGAACTTAACTCTGCTGGCTCGCATTCGGTTAGTTTTTGTTTTTACACACTCTCTATCACTCACTCTCTCTCTCGTCTTAGTTTCTGTCAGTTTATCTTTGCTCTCTCTTTTTCCTTAGTTTCTCTTTGCTCTCTCTTTTTCCTTAGTTTCTCTTTGCTCTATATCTCTTTCTCTCTCTTCTTAGTTTCTATCTCTTTGCTCTCTCTTTCTCTCTCTCTCCATTTCTCTCTCCCTTCCATCCTTTATATGTTGTCATTTGTTGTCATTTTAAACACCTTCTGTTTGGAATGTTTGTTATTCTTCAACTCTCCTTAGTTGACATCCATGTCAAGTGTAATATTATTAGGATGGGATCTTACAGGTTAAAGGCTTTCCTTCATGTCATATCTATCTTTTGAGCATTTATGTGACTTTATATGTATATATATATATATATATATATTTATATATATATATATATGATATTTACTTGGTCGAGCACCAACCCTAGTTAGACACAAGGCCATTTTTAAAAGCTCTATTTCCTTGGCTTTTTGCATTAAGTCTGCATTGCTTTTCACCTAGATCATT
>JAUZSX010269238.1:0-14984 GCA_034780655.1 Idiosepius hallami
ATTGATAGATGTATATTTCAAGTGTGATAATGATTTTTTTTAATTAATCCTAACAATGAATTATTTTGGTAATTTTTGGTAGAACAAAAGATCTATGAAGCCAAGGAGCCTTGTGGCCCCTAGGGAGCTTGTGCCCCTGCAATTGCGGAGTCTGCGGGACCCTAAGCACGGTTCTGATTGTATTACATAGCTTTACACAAAGATCACTTGGTACATGACCAAAGTAGCATCTTAGCAGATAGTTACCGTCTCAAGAAAAGTCTCCTGCATCACGCTTCCCCCCTGTCATCATCATATCGTGCCGCTCCATATAGAGAGGAAGCGACGGGCCGTGATCGTCGCATTCCTTAAATCCACATCAGAGCAAGGCACGCTAAGTGGGCAGTCCATGAGCAGGTGAGTGATGATCTGCTCGGTAGCGCCACATGGACAAACTGCATCCCGAAAGAATCTCCACCTCTTGAGGTTATCCCGAGTTTTAGCCACCTTGGCCCGAGCACGGTTAAGCGTCACCCACTCTCTTCGAGGAAGGTCCGAGCCAGCCGGTAACTCTTCCGAGTGTTTGGGTAAAGCATTATTGTCCAGGTCAATGATGGATTCATTCCATCGTCGGGAACGAAAGGAGGCTACTGAAGAGTGCACCAGCCTTTCAACTCAGAGTCCCCCTGTGGGACCTCAAGTCACATTGATTTCCAGCAGCTGATCTACAGGGGCCATCACAGACATGACACAAAAAAGTTAAAATCTTGACAGACAAGTTAAATCGTGCACAGCCACGTTGTTGCAATATGGACGTTGCGGTGTGTATATCGGTGTCGTCAGCTAACGTCACACTGGGTATAAAAGAGACAATCGCCACGCAGATTTTTAGAGAGGGTAGAAACTCGAGTCGTCGACACTTGGCCGAATAAATGGTTAACCGAAAATATCCGTCTTCGTATTGTAAATCATCTTGATTCCAGATCAACACCTAGGAGAATAACACGGAGATGGAGAGCAGGGAGAACGCCCCTCTCCTAGAAAATCTGGAAGGGCCCTGAACGACGAACAACATAAATTTGTAAGTAACCTTTTTCAGATTTCCAGTTCGACCCCTGCCAGCCAAGACGATCGTCCGTCGATACGAGTGTAAGTAACCGGCCACAAAAAGACGACACACACCCACAGGTGAACAACATCATCATCGTCGTAATGTAACACCAAACTCTTTGCTTACAAATAATAATAATAAATAAAATGATTTTATAAATTCAAGTTTGGACTGAAAATTAAAAAAATATTATATTTGCCGAAATAAAGTAAGTAATTGATATATCCAATCGTTGCTTAACGTCAGAGTATCGATGTGAAGATTCTGTCGTTAGGTGATATTATCGCTAAACAAGGATTTGTTGAGAGAAAAATGTGTAAAGAAATACAAGTATATAGCGAAAGCAGCTTAGTCCTACATGATAACTTATATAATTTATGGAATGTATATTAATACTTTTTAGAAGTTTTCTTACTTCATACTAATCTTACTTCTATTGTCTCTCTTTACCTATCGTTGATTCTATAATGTTCGAATCTTCGCATTAAATATTTAAAATATATCAGTCGTTCCAAACAAATAAAAAACACGTTTTAGACGTGAATTGATTTATTTTGAAAATTTATTGTTTGTTTTGTAAAGTATATCATACACATAGAAATAAGCTTTAAAGGATATAAAATACTGGCTTAACCCTTTGAAGTCCCTAAAGGGCCGATATATTGGCTTTAGTGATGTAAGGCAAAATAAGATACACCAATATTTTATCCCTATTATGATTCTCTAATAGAATGGCTCTGATTGACTATTTAGTGATTTTTTGTTAAGTCAGAGTCGAAGGTATTAAATTTTATAACACGCCTAGTAACAGAATAATTTTTAACAATTTTTGAATAATCTTTAACCTGAAAGGGCCGATATATCGGCCCAGGCAACCTAAGGCTAAAGGAGACACACCAATATTTTTGCCATAATATGGTCCTCTAATAGAATGGATCTGATTGACAATTGGTAATTTTGATAAGTCAGGGTCAAAATAAAAGACTTCATGGTAACTCCAAATTGTTACCAAATGCGACCTTTGGTAATTGAAGGTTGACTGAATTCAACTGGATATCCAGTTAATGTTTTTATGAATAGAAAAATCTCATTTCTGACATCAAGCCAACAGTCAGCAATAAATCAATTAAAAAAACATATGAGACTCAAACGTAATTCAAACAATTTTTCATCTAGTAATATTGCATTAAATATCCAAAGTTTAAGAGTAAAATATTTATGGATTTTAATGCAAAATACTTAAATAAAAAATGTCAGTTATTGCTTATGATATTCGTATTTGGTAATGATATGATTTATAAATACCATTTCGGCAGATGGATTATTATTGAATTTTTACACTGACTCATAGTTTTCTTAAGTATTTTTTTAAACGTTTATATTAAAACAAACTTTATTTGAAATAGATTTTGTACAAAATTAATATTAATCTATATAAATTCCTATGAAAATATTTTGTAATTTTTCGTCATTATGATTGATAAATCTTTTTACACGAGAATCATAAACAATAGAATCATAAACAATAGAAACTAGAGGTTAGTCAGTGAAATTTCGGCTGGGTAATATGTGAGTTCCAATCACTGTCATTATATTTGCGATCATAATTGGATTAATATCCTTGGGAAAGGTGTGAATACAACATTTTCTCTAGCTTTTGGTTAAAAAGTGCACCTTGTGTAATTTATAAAAAAATACTTGTGGATAAAAAAAACCTCTATAAAAAATAATTGTTCTCATTATTGAATGACCTAAAAGGTTGATTTGCCGCAGAAAAAAAGAAAAATAGCTGCTTTAAACTAAGTTAGACACAAAGCGAGTTTATGTTTATATTTCTTGGCTTTTGGTAAACACTGTTTTCCTCAAGCAAGTGAGTTACTTTCATGGAGTTGACAGACCTCATCTACCTGGGTTTTGGGAATCAATGTTATGCTAAAATAAAAAAGGCGCGTAAATCTGTTGATTAACCCCATAAAAGCATACAGGGCAGCAAAGTTGGAGCAATGGTTAAAGCTCGAGCTCAAAAATCGTAGTACGTGAGTTCAAATTCCCACTCTGAACCATTGAATCTTTAGCTGCCTCGGGGCTCGTTAACTCTGGAGAGCATCTAATCTAGGTGACGGGTAACACCGAATGTAAAAATCCCAGGTAAGAGCATGTAAATTTGTCTTGTGTTAAACTTGGGTTGGTACTCACCAAGTAAATGTAATATAAGCATACAGGTACAGGGCCGCGAGGGTGGAGCATTGGTAAAAGCTTGAAGTCTGCGAGTCCAATCTCAGTCAAAACCATTACATTCACGTTTAGCTACCTCGGGCAGATGGGGCTCGTTAAATCTGGGAAGCAACTCATATAGGTGAAAGGCAACACTGAATGCAAAAGACCCAGGTATATAGATCAAAATGGCCTTGTGCTTAACTTGGGTTGGTGCCGTCAAAGTGAATATGATATATGAACCTATTCATGATATATACTCGTCGAGCACCAAACGTAGCATAAACCCGGTTTTACGTGATCATAAAATTCCATTGCAGTTGGGAATCTGTGTTTCCCTTTACCTAGATGTGTTACTCTCTTTGATTTGACAGAAGTCATTTAATCGAGTTTTTTGAGTCAGTGGGTATCATTGTATCTAGATGAGTTACAAGTAAATTTATAAATATTCTTTTTATCTTTCTAATCCATTTAAGATACTCTGCATTTTTTTTTTACCTGACTTTCACATTTATATATTCATTCTTGAAATGGTCTTCATATTCAAATTAATTGCCTAAATAAATACATTAGATTGGAATGAAACGATAAAAAGAACGTGAGAATTGGCAATAGGAAGATATTTTATATCAATCGATTAATTATGAAATTAGAATGAATTTATTGTGGTTTCCTCAGTGGATAATTTCAATTGCATTTTATCCTTTTTATTTTTATTTATTTATTTATTTTTATTTCCTGCTATTAATTATATTTATTATATGTAAAGGTTTTTGGAATGTTTATAGATATTCCCTTGCCTTATAAATCAAAAGCCAGTGTAACTGTTTTAGTTGAAATTACTTTAATAGGACTTGCATTATTTTCAATTGAATCTAAAATTTAAAAAAAAGTCATTCCTTTGAAATTGTTGATAAAATTTTTCAAACATATTTTCAGTACACATCATCTTGAAAGTAGAAAGACGTCAACATCATAGAAAACTGATTATAAGGAAATTCTGTATAACATAATTTAGGTTGTAGTCATTAAAAAGTCAATTAAATCTGTATTATATAAATGCGGTTGTGGTCATTAAAGATTTCTAATGTTTGCTTGTTTATAGTTTATTTTTTAGATGAGGCTTCGTAATTTAGGAATTAACTTTAATTATTCCGACTTTTGTCCTCATCTTAGTAGGTTTTTGATGTTTCTACACTACGTTTCGGCCTTGTCTCCCACAGGTCGATAGACAACAACTATGAAAGGCAGTGATTACTGAGGATTAGGTGACGAGACCCAGCATCCCTATCAGGGGTTACAGTTAAGAAACACCTGAAGACGGCCTGAGGGAGACAAGGCCGAAACGTAGTGTAGAAAAATCAAAAACCTACTAAGATGAGGACAAAAGTCCGAATAATATAGTTTGCTTGTTTATTTCTATTTTACAGCATATCAACCTTTTCAGCTAATTTAATGCCAAGAACATTCATTTAATGTATACACACTTTTTTTGTGGGGTAACATAATGTTGGTTATTTAACCCTTATCTGGAGGGAATGTGGGGATTCATACCTTTCCCAAAATATTTGTCCAATTATGAACACAAATGGAACGACTGGGATTCGAACTTGAGTAGTACGATTCCGAAGTTCGACTGCTTACCCACTAGGTCCAGTGGACTTCAACATAAAACTTTTAAAGTGATCATAAAAAATCTTATATATATATATATATATATATATAATGAAATTTTTAAAAGGCTTAAATGATGCGTTTTAAGTGTTTTATTTAGTATATAATATTTCGGAATTATGACTCCATTTTCAAACTTCTTGCTGGTCTTTCAATGCTTATGTTTATCTTTTGTGTTTTTCTAATTTCTTTACATACTAAATAAAACACTTAAAACGCATCATTTAAGCCTTTTAAAATTCGTATTTATTATCTAAAATATATGATGATTCAGAAAAACTATAATTTATATATATATAAATATATAAGAAATTTTGTATATACTTAATACATTTGTTGTTATTGAAAAAAAGTCTAATCTTTAATTACAAAAAAAACTTATTACTATAAATGAAATTTGAAATTATAAAAAGTTTTTAAACTATAGAAAGTGTTGTGTAATCCAAAGTATTAATTATTTTTTCGATATCTTTCCTAATTTACTTACAAAATTTTTAGAAAAAAATCTCACATTTAGCGTTTTATATTGATTTAAGAAACCATCCCTGCCGTTCACTTAGAGGTTAGGCGCATGCGTGTCCGAGTGAATAATGTGATAGTGCATCCGGAAAATCGATAGCACCCAGCATCTCTTTGCTGTTTTCTTGCAGGCTCTATGTTTGCAATCTCAACCTTAATCTTATTTTATTTGTGTACTTTTTTTTTTAAGTTTGATTTTATCGAATTTTTATTCAATTTTTTCAGACCTTTTTCACATAACTCAGTTTATTTTTTTTTAGTCTTCTTTTAAATTTTGCAGTATTTTTTTTCTTCGCTTTACAGAATTATCCTTTAACGATTTCCTTGGCCAAGTCACCAAACGAATGCTGTAATTTTGTGGATGTACATTTCTTCCTCTTTACGTTTTAGCTGTTTCCGATTTACTTATTTATTTTTAACCCCGATTTGCATTTTAAAAAGTATTTGGTTTTATATTTGATTTTTTTTTTGTAGGAATCAGGTTTCACATTAGATGTAGAATTTCAAAGTTTGTGAATTTCTATTTGATTTGAGATAAAATACAATGACATGCTGGTTGTTTTTGCATGACAACTTTATAAAAAACAGAGCACTATGTTCTGTGTGATTGCCTTTACCAATGGTATCACCTTAGTATTGCTGTAAATATATAATAATCACCATGGAAATATCGTTAAAAAATAAATCAGTTAATTAACTTAGGTAGTTTGTAAGTAATTATGATGGAAAAATTATGTCAATATTTAAAAAATGTAATTTATACGAAGTAGAAATGAAACACACACACACACACATTAATATATATATATATGTATATATATATATTATTCTGCGTATTAAGATTGCTTATATTTATAGTTAGAGTGCTCAATATCTATGATAGATGGTGGATATTAATTAAACTTAAACACAGAGTCAACGGCCTCCGGTGAATATCACTTTCTTGCCTGCACGGTTATCAGACCTAACTAGCCTTAATATTTGGATTCATTTTGTATACAAAGATTAAAGTACCATTTTTTTCGAACACTTTTACAGGCTAATAAAAGCAATATTTTTCCCTTGAGAAAATAACCTAAATATGCTTTTGATACAATACATTTTAAGCATTCCGGTATGTTTTTCATTTCCCGAACACATCTGCTTTTTTAGATTTCTGACTATCTTCTGAATCTGTTTTTGTTCAAAATAATCCTCTTTATAAGCGATTGTTCACTTTTCCGATTTAAAGTTATCCTGTTCTCCAGGATAAGCTGGAAAATCTAGCATCTTCGTTTATTTTTATTTCATCCTAGTAAATATCCAAAATGTGTGAGTGTAAGTAAAAGCACTTTTTTTCCTCTTTAAGAAATCGGTCGTAGAACGCTGTAATCAGGCGAATAATTTCTGATTCAAGAAAAAAAAGTTATTTCATGTGCCAGCATGTGTTCTTAGAAACATTCATCATATCTCGATAAATAATGTGTATTAAGTTTTGATGATATTTTCTCCTATAAACGGTTTAGCTTCTTCTCTTTTTTTCCCAGTAACTATTTCTTAACGTTTAACAATCACATGAGAATCGTGAGGGTGAAATAAAAACGAAGCAAATTGTTCCTCTCCAGAGAGAGAGAGAGAAAAAAAAAGAAAGGATTTCTCGAAAACTTAAAACTAGAATACGTCGTAGAAATGTATAGTTTTTTTATTTTATTTTTGTATTTTTATCTATTTATTATTTTTAAGAAGAGGCTTCGAAATTTAGGAATTATTTTTATTATTCGGATTTTTGTCCTCATCTTAGTAGGTTTTAATGTTTCTACATTACGTTTGAGATGAGGCTTTATAATATAGGAATTAACTTTATTATTCGGACTTTTGCCTCATCTTAGTAGGTTTTGATGTTTCTACACTACGTTTCAGATGATGCTTTGTAATATAGGAATGATCTTTATTATTCGGTCTTTTGTCCTCATCTCATTAGGTTTTGATGTTTCTATACTACGTTTGAGGTAAGGCTTTGTAATATAGGAATCAAATTTATTAAATAGTGCAACATATGTTAATAAAAAAACGTTCTACGTATATCAAATCAAATCAAAAGTAATTGTTCTAGGTATTAAAACGGACTGAAATGGGTTGACCTGCTGATAAATACAAAATAAACAAAAATAATCTAATGAATTAGTTTATGACTTTTTCAATCTCAAAATATTGAGTGCTCGTCACCTTTTGAAAAAATTATCTCTTTGGATACTGAAATAGCAAAATTTCTTACTTGTCAATTAGAACCATTCTATCAGAGGACCATATTAAGGCCAAAATATCACTGTGCCTTCTTTTACCTTAGGTCGAAAGAGCCGATATATCGACCCTTTATGCTGTGGAGTATGAATTTAACTTTTGAGAAATCGAGCGCTCTCAATAATATCTTTTTTAAAATTCCTATGTTGAAAATATGCGAGTGACGCTTCACAAGAAATTCTTTTTATTTTTCCAGCCGGAATAAACCATAGGGTATTGCAAAATGCATTGTCATAAGTGCAGTTTTAACTTTTAAGTTCTTGATCTAAGAAGATTTATTTGGTCCCATTAAAACCAGCAATCTGCTGCGCTCAAGAGTTTATTTTTCTACTTATTCACCATCATTCTCAAACTACTTTTTCCAACGATGAGCAAAGTTCTACTCCCTTCCTCTGCTAAGAGGTGTGCTTTATCCCTCGCATCTCTTCCAGTGCAGATATCAGCAAACCAATCTCCTAGCTGACATTAACTTTATGAAAATTCAATTTTATTAAACCCTAACACTCACAAAAATTAGGTTGGATGGTTTTAATTTATTCTTTCGTTCTTAAAATGAAAATTTGAACATAATTAAGATTTCCTTTGCATTTTTTAAACGACCTCAAAATAAAAACAATATTGGAACTGTGGTTTAAATTCATCATATTTGAATGTAATTTTTAAAAACTGTGTTTTGTTGTACATATAAAAAGCATTATTCACGCACTTTAGTGAGTTTGCAATTCTTTTGAAATAAAATCAGTATTTAAAAAAAGGTTTGCTTATCCTCTATACATCCTATATATTGAAATTTGAATTTCAATTTAATAAATGAATTTTCAAACTAATAATTTTAATTCTCCATAATATAAATTAATGCCAATTTACAAAGTAAATCGAGCATTACTTCACATGCATATTTATTCATTGCAATGAAAGAATATTATTACTAAACGACTCGTGTGAAATGCAATTATTAGTACTGTCTTCGATTCCGACCTAAAGGGCACGATTGAGCACTAGTCAATAAATATATTGTCGATATAAATGGTTAGTGGTAACCCTGTTTCCAGAGGTTGTAAACTATGGCAATACAGATGATGAATTATGGTACCTGTTGACACCAAATACAATAAAGGCCATACTCAGCGATATGTCAAACATTGGCCTAAGCAAAATTATACAGTGGATCCTACTGTATGTTACTCACCTTGTTGTCGAATACTTGTTATTAACGTCTGTGTCGAGTTATTTTTGGTCTAATGACCACCGTGTATACAGGGCTTTGCATAGTGCCCCTGCAGAACCCGCAATAGCTGGGGATGGGGCTGCAAGCTCCCTTGGGCCACAAGACTACTTTGCTTCACAGATTATATATATATTTGTATAGGTATGTATAAAGTCTTTGATTAAAGTCTCTTGTAAGTTGATGGGTGTAAGTTAATTTTTAGGATAAAGGGCCAACAAAGCGCATTTTGCGTCAGGGCTGATACATGGCTAAGCACGGCACTGAATTTATAGTATGATCGCCGAGATTAAATGATTACAATTTATACAAGAGAGTAAATTTAACCCGACCAATCAGAGAGCAGAATAGTGACAATCTCGTGTATATAAAACAATCAATTATAACTAAGTTCCTGTCACACTGCTGGAGCTGATATTACTATTCATTAATTTGATTGACCTGCTAATATTATTCGTTAAAAAACCGCTTTTCATTTGGATAAGTTTACCATTGAATTTATCTTGCCCTTTTTACCAGGAATAATGGCGCGAGACTTAACACTCAGTTTTTCAAGAATTTCTCGGAAAATTATTTGATAAGTCATGCATAAGCCTTCAAATGGCTCATAAAGGTTGATATGCCGTTAAACACAAAATAAACAAACTAAAAAAAACAAGCCTTCAAATGGGCCATAAAGGTTGATATGCTGTTAAACACAAAATAAACAAACTAAAAAAAAAACAAGCCTTATTAAAATATTTATTTTTGTACAATTCTTATAAAAGAACCTTTGTTCACTGTTTAATGATCCACTTTGAATTTAGCTGGATCGTTAGCCGTGCTAGACAAGTTCTTATTCTGCTTGTTATGTTCGTTTCACTTCAGGAAAAATATTGTTAGGAATGGATGACTCAACTTGTTCCGAGAATAATGGCATAAACGGTGGGACTAATGGAAGCTTTTAGCCATTTATAGACAAATACGTAATCTGTTTACGGCAAATAACTGGACAGTTTATATATCATATCATTTTAGATAATGACTGGCATTACTTGAAACTAAAATCGTACAAAGTAACTTCGCCTTTCCTCTGACGCACGGAGAGTCCAGGCGAAAGAAGTGCTTGCTCAATGCAAGAAATATCCAGGCAACTAAACAGTCCTGGCGGAGATACGAGTTATGAGTTTTTTTGTGTGTTTGTTCGTGAACGCTCTGTTTATCGCCTGCGCCGGTGTCGTCTATTGTGATCGGACCTGATATAGCGTCATGCTTACGTGAGGTGCAGCATACGCGGGAGACGCACCATTGTAGGCACTGGTCACACGGCGTCAAGGTCTAGTGGCCCATCGTCGGTCATAAAATGCCACAATTCGATCTTTATAGCATTGCCACTTACAACAGACCAAGAAAGAAACGTTGATTGTATCTTGGCGTCACTCGTTGTCGAGTATGACTGTCCTCCGTCTTGGATCTGTGGACTCTTTCGTGGAGGATGCCTGAGTGTGATGTCTTTTAACGTGGGGAGACTGATACAGATGCAGTCCGCACACGACTCCTTGGCAGAGGTTGGCCTTGTTCCAATGGCACGGAGAGAACCATGACGATTGGAGGCAATCCTTTTTTGCAGGCTCCTCCACCTTCAGTGCCGTTGTGTCACTGTTGACATCATCCGCCACATCAGTCGTTGAGGTCTTGTGCTATTTAACCCATAGCTGGAGAGAAGATTGGGCTTCATACCTTTCCCAAGGTTATTAATCGACATGTTAACGTAGACGGAATAATTTGGATTCGAACCCGCGTAGCACAGTTCCGAAGTCCGATTGTCTATCCACGTCGACTGCAACGTTGGTTGTAGTTCCATTCAAAAATCAAATTGGTTAGATAAATGACCAAACTGGATTATCCTATTAGACTCATTGCTTGTACTAGGGCAATTCCAAAAGTTTGTTAGTGATTTACGGCATAAGCACTTTTTTAGAGGCGGCAACGTGGAAAAGCTCGGACTATGAAATCGTATTACGCGAGTTCAAGTCCCAATCAAAACTATTGCATCTACTTTTACCCGCCTCGGGTAGATGGGGCTCGTTAACTCGGCAGAGTTGCTCATCTAGGTGAATGGCAACACTGATTTTAAAAGCTCACAAAAGATCCTCCAAGTTGGGGGTTGGGCATAGGGCTAGCGTCTTTCTCGTAAAACAAGTATACTACGGAAAAAGCAAAAAAAAAAATTCTGCCCAACGCATCACTAGGTGTATTGGTTAATGGATATAATCTTTTTAGGTCATTTTATGCCAAAAATAATCATTGTATATAAACATATTTTTATAAGTAACATAATGTTGGAGGGGAATGTGGGGTTACACACCTTTTTCAAGGGCATTAGTCCAAATATAAACACTTATGGGACGACTTGGATTCGAACTCGCGATTCTTAAACTCGACTGCCTACCCAGTGAGTTAAATGGACTTCGACCTCAATCTAAAAGTAATGCCTCCTGTTTTTTAAAGTTATTTTATAAAGTTTAACGAGCTACAAAGACCGGATTGGCTCTGTTAAAATAAAAGTGGATCAAACACTTTAGCATTTCTAAAAGCAGTGCTTATGAAGACGTTTAGTTGTGTGGCTCTTAGAGAAGGTGCTTTCCTCTGTTTAAGAATGCCGAATTAAGTACAAGCTGGGTGAACTATAACCCTAAAGGCAAAGGACTTTTAACATAAAAAAGATTAGAAAAGAAATGTTAAACAACGGGCTACAATTCCATTTAATAACTTTTAAGCTCTTAAAATTTGATTTATGAGATGCAGGTGTTGTATCAAGCTTAAAGATTATACAAACGTGACACAATATATCTGTAGCAAACTGGTTTTTATTAAATTTAAAATTAATCTTAAGTATTGTTCTATAAAGAAATTTGACATTCATTTAAAATTTATATTGCATATTCAGTTAAAAATTTAAAACAAGATATTTACAATGATCTATTTAGTAATTTTGTTGGCAAGTGTTTGTCGTTACCGACAAGGAGTTTAAACTGTGAAATCTTATGACCAACGATGGTCCAATAGGCCTGGACGTCGTGTCCTTAGTACCGCCAGAGGTATGGTCCCCGCCTATGCTGCACCTTCCGTAAAATTGGCGGTATCTCAGGTCTGATCACACCAGACGACACTGGTGAGGATGACAAATACAACGTTTGCGAGCCGACGCGAATAAATGAGTCAAAACTCGGATCTCCGCCAGAACTGTTAAGCTTGCTTGGATAGTCCTTGCATTGACCAAGCACTTCTCTCACTTGAACTCTCATTGCGTCAGAAGAGAGGCTATGCCAGTACGTCTGAGAGAGATAACATGTGCAGGGGCTGCCACTGAAGAAATCCATGATCTCAAGTGCCTTAATCGGACCCCACTCCATTTGACTGCATGTATACACACATTGTGCTAGTTGGCTGTTGACCCCCAAAAAGAAATAATGTACATGGATATATCTAAACTTGTTATGCAGCAAGGGTGGAGCATTGCATAATGCGAGTTCGAATCCTTGTCAAAACAATTACTTTTACTTTAGCTGTCTCGGGCAGATGGGGCTCGTTAACTCGGGAGATTAACTCATCTACGTGAAGGGTAACACTGATTTCAAAAACCCAGGTATATCGAACACGTTAAAATGGCCTTGTGCCTAATTTGGGTTGGTGTTCACCAAGTAAATATAAGTGATTTCCTAGTTCAGTATTTTGGTAATCTTTAGTATTACAAAAAACTGTGAAGCCAAGGAACGTAGCACCCCCTAGGAAGCATGCACTCGCCCGTGCGTATACAATGACTGTTCTTGGTATTAAATAATGTAATGATATGCCCTTAAAACACAGATAAACTGACAGCCTTCTAATTATTCAAAAGTTTTATGGCAATTGACACCCCAAGTCTAGAAAATTGAAATATAATATATCATATTTACTTGGTGAGCATCCACCCAAGTTTAGCACAAGGCCATTTTACGTGCTCTTACCAGGGTGTTTTACATTCGGTGTTACCCTTTATCTAGATGAGATGCTCTCCCGAGTTAACGAGCCCAATCTGCCCGAGACTGCTGAAGTGAAAGTAATAGTTTTTGACTAGGATTTGAACTCGCGTACTACTATTTCCAAGCCCGATCTTTTACCAATGCTCCACCGTCACTGCCCTAAATTGAAATTTGGTATATTATATTTACTTGGTGAGCACCAACCCAATTTAGACACAAGGCCAATTTTACGTGCTCTTACCCGGGCTTTTTACATTCGGTGTTACCCTTCACCTAGATGAGATGCTCTCCCGAGGCTGCTAAAGTGATAGTTTTGGTTTTGACTGGGATTTGAACTCGCGTAATACGAACTCAGAACCCCGAGCTTCTACCAATGCTCCACCGTCGCTGCCCAACCTGACATAGTATATTATCATTATTGTTGGTGTAATCTTTGATTTTTCAACTCGAGCTTTCCGTTCCACTTCCTCGTGTTCCGTCGCACCTTTTCCGGATCTCACTTGATTTCCGACAACCCTAATCCTCCCCCGCCTTCCACCCCCGCACCGAGCAATCAAAGGCAACCCCTCCCCCCATACACATGCTCCACAGAATTCCATGTCAGCTTCTTTCATTTCGCGTCACTCATTCTGAGAACACCACTTGTTTCCCCTGTCACTATTTAAGAAGGTGTTTTTTATAGCTGTCTGTATGTCGCTCTGTCTGTCTGTCAGTCAGTCTCTCTGTCAATCTGTCTGTCAGTCTGTCTGTCGCTCTGTCTGTCTGTCACTCTGTCTGTCTGTCAGTCAGTCTCTCTGTCAATCTGTCTGTCACTCTATCTGTCAGTCTGTCTGTCACTCTGTCTGTCTGTCACTCTGTCTGTCTGTCAGTCAGTCTCTCTGTCAATCTGTCTGTCACTCTATCTGTCTGTCAGTCTGTCTGTCGCTCTGTCTGTCTGTCACTCTGTCTGTCTGTCAGTCAGTCTCTCTATCAATCTGTCTGTCACTCTATCTGTCTGTCAGTCTGTCTGTCTGTCGCTCTGTCTGTCTGTCAGTCTGTCAGTCAGTCTCTCTGTAAGTCTCTCTGTCTGTCTGTCACTCTGTCTGTCACTCTGTCTGTCTGCCTGTCACTCTGTCTGTCTGTCTGTCTAACTGTGTCTGGCTGTCTATCAGTCTCTCTCTGTCTGTCTGTCTGTCTCCTTCTCTCTTTGTCACTCTGTCTGTCCGTATGTCTGCCTGTCTGCCTGTCTATCTGTCGCTCTCTGTGTCTGTCTGTCCATCCCTCTGTCTATCTGCTGCTCTCTCTGTCTGTCTTTCAACCCCTCGGCATGTCGCTCTGTCTATCACTCCCTCTGTCTGTCTGTCTGTCTAACTGTCTCTGTCTGTCTGTCTGTCTATCAGTCTCTCTCTGTCTGTCTGTCTGTCTCCTTCTCTCTCTGTCACTGTCTGTCCGTATGTCTGCCTGTCTATCTGTCACTCTCTGTGTCTGTCTGTCCATCCCTCTGTCTGTTGCTCTCTCTGTCTGTCTTTCAGCCTCTCGGTCTGTCGCTCTGTCTATCACTCCCTCTGTCTGTCTGTCAGTCTCTGTCTCTCTGTCTGTCGGTCTCTCTGCCTGTTTGTCTATCAGCCTGCACAGAGCCTTATGCTTGCAGGTGTGAGTGCGTGCTTGTGTGCGTTCCAAAATGTATTTTTTATGGCATACCAACCTATTTAATGGCGAGGACTATAGTTTGTTTGATAAAGTGTTAGGGTGACACCCCTACTACAGTTTGGTAGACTATTGGACAATACTCAATCATCACTTCCGGGTTGCCAGGATCTGCTAACAAAACCAATCAGCTGATGGGACCTGAAGACTGCTGTCCTTAGAGTGGAGCGGTGGATCTACTCAATTCTTATACCTGTGTATTTAACCCTAACCCAAAACCATTAGTTTCACTTTAGCAGCCTCGGGCAGATGGGGCTCGTTAACTCGGGAGAGCAGCTCATCTAGGTGAAGG
>JAUZSX010269349.1:0-14981 GCA_034780655.1 Idiosepius hallami
CTCGATTTATTGTCATTGCTGTTTTTTAGCTGAATTCCTTATAATCTATGTCAGTTTGATATATTGCTCTGTAAACCAATACAGCTGAGTATTCAACTTCACTATATTGAGCAAGGATTATAATACAGACAGACAACCTAGCTGTTGGCAAGGCTAAACTATGAATAAGCAGAATAAACTTGTATGAAAGACATTTACAAAAGAATAGAAATCTAAAAGAAAATAGAAAAAAGTAAGATATAAAACAGAATGAAAACAAAAATAGAATATCAATAGATAAAAGTGTAAAGAATGTCTATGATAAACAGAGTAAGAATAAATATAATCATTGAAAAAGCAAAGTTTTCAGAATTTATAAAGAATATTAAAAACAGATTATATTCTTTTCATTGATAGGATTTAAGTAGTAAGTAAGAATAACAAAAACTACATCTAAGCATGAAAACTTTGAAGCTTTTATCAAAAGAATACTTGATAAAATTTGATTCATAGGCATAAAGTTGATAATTAAAAAATTATAAATTATATCCATGTGTGTGTTTTAAGATAGAATGCAAGGTGAAAATACTCAAGTATTTAAATAGAAATGAATGACCATTTTTGAATTGGATTATTGGGCTAAAAACATTTAACATTATCCCAGAAACATGAGAAGTATTTAGAATCCACAAAGTAAAACATGAGCTACAATTTCTAGTTTCATTTTCAAAGTTCTATGAAGACTACAGAGTTTGACAAGAAAGATTAAAAGAAAGCCAAGAAGGCATCTAGAAAATTCAGTTAATGAAAATTAAGATAAAAGCAAAACTCAAAACATATGAATAATACAAGTATCCAAATTTCACTCATTAAATATGAATGAATTAATATGAATATTAATTAATAAGAAATAAGTAAATCGTCCATGATTACATAACACCAATTGCTGTAACAAATATACTTTTTAATAGATATTAATAAACTGTGCGCAAAGACAGAGAATTAATTTCCACACTAGTCTTGTAAAATCTATATTTTTATTTCATCTAAAAATGTATTTTTTGTTCATGAGCTTCTAAAAGTAAGGAGATCTATAACTATTTACATTTTGAAATTTCACAACTCTAGGTACGTCAATAAGTATAATAAATTTTGATCAAAAGAGGCCACAGACCAGAACTACTTCAATGAAAATACTTTTTTCATAAGCTAAAAAAATTTCAAACAGAAATTATATACATATTGTTAAATTTTCAACAGATTTTCATTAAATTAACAATAAAGCCTATTGCAAATAAAACTTTTCAATTTTTTTGTCTAATAATAATTAAATGTAAAAAAAAACATTCTTTGATAGCAAATAAATTTACACACAGACTACATTTTAACTTACAGTGATGATTTCTAAATAACACTCATCATCATGTTAGGTATCATTTAAGATCATGAAATAAATACTTATTTTAAAAGACACCAAGGGAAAGTTAGGTCTACCAAATAGTTGAAAATTTCATTATGTAGCTGTTAAATTAAATGAAAAAAAAATATTTTAATGTTCAGGTAATTATTTAGCTTATTTAATAAAGATAAATATTCTGCAAAATTTCATTGTTTGTCATTACATGTTTTTAATTCTTATATATTTGAAAAAAAAGTAACTCAAGGTAGTCATCATACGTATATAAGGGAGGTTAGGGTAAAATGGGCATTTATTTACATTTTTTGTATTTATTAACAATTAAATATTCATGCTAAAAAGTTAGACCAAAATAATATTTCATATCCCAGCAAATATTTTGCAGGGGCTTTTCTTTGTTAGAGCAGCTATTCTTATAAAAATTTTGATTTGAAAAATCATTGGTAGAAGTTAACCCAAGCTTGGGGTAAGATGGTCATGCTATTGGGGTAAGATTGGCATTCTACTAACAACAAGCTAGTATGCTATAAACTCCTTAAAAAGGAAGCAAACTTGAACTAAGACCAAATATCTTCTTAACCATCACTTGGCTACAAAATTTCTCTTAAAGAGCAGCTATACATCTTGAAATGTAATTTCCTCTAAATGGTCTGATTTGTTGTTTCAGCAGCAGTAAAATCTGTCCATAAATACTTGGCTGTTTTACGGAAAAATGCCAGTTTTACTGAAGCCAGCAATTGCATTTGCTTAGGTCACAGCAATCATCTGAGGCTGACAGACAAGTTGCGGAAGGTCATAAATCGTAATAGTTCTTCCTGGGTTCGAACGTAGCCACGCACCCACTGAGAGATTGAATGCAGTTTTGAAAAGACCAAATTTGGATCTATCAAGAGGTTGCAGATGATGTGAAGAGTGGGATGCAATAGTTAGCATAACAATCCTATTCTCCTTGGCCAAATCAAGAGCCTCCAAACTGCAATAAGAGCCATGATTGTCCAGAATCATCAGAACAGGTTGTGATTTTGTGCAATACACCTGCTTGATGAAATGGTGTATGTACTGGATAAAGGCAGATTCATCAATCTACCCAGACTGTCTAGCTGTACCAATGGAACCAGGTGGTGCTCCATTTATAAAGTGCTCCTTATAATTCCCTCATGGAAAAATAAACATAGACAGGACACAGTGTCCTGTTGCAGAAATGGCATTAACAACTGTCCCAAGGCAACCTTTCTCAGTAGACATTATGCTACCAACTTGCTTCAAAAGAAACTTCAAAACTTGCCAAAAGAGCTGTTGTTATAACAATCCTATCTATGTACCCCAACAACAGCGTTTTCCAAGGATTATTGAGCATTCAACCATCATGTGTTGCCCTAAATATTTATCTATGTGCCAGCAAGTGCTAAAACAATGCCTAGGAGGTCATCAGATTTAGTTATCCATTTCATGTGGTTTTTAATTTTAAAAAGAAATTAACCAAACTTGTTCCAATGGCAGTTGGGGTAAGTTGGTCACATACCCATGTTTACCCAGATGAAGATGCTCATCTTACCCCAAATCAAACTTTTGAGTTCAACCCAATTCCTAAACAGTGGTAGATTAAGAGGTTTTTCCTTTTGCATGAAGATAGTGCAAGTAGAAGAGGTCAGAAAAATGTCCCGACCTTTCTGCTAAGAACACAATGGTGGCTACTAGAAAAAAATTTGTTCATGTGGAAATATTACTTTTTATGTGCAAAATTGGATTTATTTTGTTTGACCATGGTGAACATTCATCAAAAATCTTCAGGGCAATTAAACTAGGGCAAAGCAAAAGTTTTTGAAAAGCAACATTGACTCATAAAAATTACAAATGATATCATTTTCAAAGGGTGCCCATCTTACCCCAATGTCCAACTTACCTTAAACTCCCCAAAATTTTTTAATAAATACTACAAAATCCATAAATAGAATTTCATTAAACAATGATATTAATATAGATCACAATTAAAAGTAACATAATAAAGTTCAAACTAAACACAGTAGTGATTAGAATTTCAAACACTAGAAGGAAATCATCATTTTCTTAAATTTGTTAGCAGAAATGGCATTGGTCTTTTTCTAATTAAATTTTTGTAAAATTTCCATCAAAGCATTCAAACGTAAGTAATATGATAATGGTAGGCCTCTGCAAGATGTTATTGTTCTAACATACAGATCTGGTACCCCACTAAAGAAAATACTACAAATACATCAAGCTAAAGATAAAAAGTCTAGAACTTTTAGTGTCATTCTATATAAACCTAGAATAATTAAACAAAAAAACAAAAACAAAGATTAATAAGGTACTTATTAAGGGAGCAAAAAAGAATTGTTCCAAAAACCAAAACTCAACATCTTTGCTGTATAAGTAAGAAATAATCTTTTCCCCATTTAGAGAATATTTAAAATGATAACAAATCTGATTGCAATGAGACTTTCAGGAGAGCTCCAAAAGAGCAAACCATGAAAACTTTACATCAAATTGAATGATAAATCTGAAGCAGTATGTTTTAGTCAAAACAAATGTCTAAAAATGAGCTAATTATTTTACAATATAGACAGGTTAATATGTTTTCAAAGGCAAGCACATTTGACATCATGAATTTATATGCTGAAAAAGCATGAACCTATTTTTTGATAAGTAAAATGAATTCTAAATTCTAGAGATTAGCCTAGTTTTCTGGAAGAAAATGTAAGTAGTTTTATTTTATAATTTACCTTATTTACTGAACATCCTTCATATGTTTTAAGCCAAGAGCCGAGTATATTATTTCAAAATCAATTGGGTTTAAACTAGTTAAATATATTGATGTAAAGATCTTTATTTGAATTTTAAACAAATCTGTGGCAGCTGGAACTTTGACAGCTGGGAAAAATTTGAAGATAAATAGAAATATAAAAAGAATTTGAAGAAAAAAAAGATCCAATATTGATTGGCAGACAAATAAAAGTGATCAACACAAAGACAAAGAGAAAAAATAGCATAAAGTTTGGTTTGCTTTGCTTGGGTTTAACAACCTTTCAACCTTTTCTACTTATTTAAGCTCACAAAGGTTTTAGAGAATTTTGTCTGTTTATTTGTTTAACATTATTTTTATTGTTGTTTTGGGTTATTTAGTTTGTTAAGCTGACTGTTGGGTAGTTTTTTTTTGGGGGGGGGGGTGAAGAAGGATTGCTGTAGTGGCAAATTCTGTTATAAGGTAATCAGGATGTTTTTGGTTTTGGTAGTTTTTAAACTAATATTGAGGTTTTGTTTGCTTGTTTTGTTTTGTTTTTTTGGAAGGTACATGGTAGGGCTTGTTTATATTTTAGAGAGTAGGTTTATTTTTATTTTATTTTTAAGCATAAAGTAATAGAACTAGAATTAAACACAAAGTGGCATAGAAAGTATAGAAGTGGTTATTTTTTTGCATGTGAATCTTTTAACCAAACCAGCACATGTAGGGAAATCTATTTTATTAATGAGAGAAAACAGTTTTGCATTTCAATGAATTGTAGATTTTCTAAGAAATTGCAAATATCTACTAGTAGTAACTGAACACATGGAAAATAGTTTATTCAGTATTAAGCCTTGAATAGCAATTAAATTTTTCAGAAGGTTTAAGATGTTATACTCATCCATCCCAGTAACATTTAACATAACCAAAAGATATTTATCCAATAATAGAAATAGTTTTATTGTTTCTTTTATAAATGCTAAATATGAATTCATTAAAAAAAATTCCATAGTAATGAACAAATTCCACAATATTATGCCATGTTCTAAAAACAAAATAGAAGCATTATTATTGTAGATACTCATTCAATATATTACCATGTTGAAAGCTGATAAAATCAAAAACAATTCCAAATAAAGGAAATTTATGAAAGGAAAGTGATAAATAAACAACTCTTTTCAAATATTCATGTATTCTAAAATAAAGAATTTGGAGTGTTATCAAAAACTATGATAAGACAGATTATGTTGAAAACAATTAAGAAAAAATGAAAATCATTTCAACTCCTAATTATGAGTATAATTTTAAGATATCAAAGTTTGCATTTTAAGATCTTTCAAACTTAATGTTGATCAAGACTAAACATTTAAAAAAATAAGCCCATGAAAGAAATAATTCATAAGGTCAGTTGTGAATAATCTAGAACAATTTGTGTTTACCAACTCCCAGGATGTATTATAGAAGAAATTAAATTAAACACACAATGTAAAAAAGAAAATCATCAATAATTAAGCAGTGGCACAAGCATTATTTATCTAAAAATTACATCAAAGTTTCTTTGGGCTATTAGTGGTCAATCCAACAGAAGGAACTGAAATATACAATAGAAATTGTAAGGAACCATTTAGAAGAGTTCAAAATTAAAGTATTGGCCTACTTTGCAAGAACAAAATCATGACCTACATTCGATTAAAGATCTATTGGACCTAAAAAAATAGAAACAGGAATCTTTCAATTTTAGAAGAACCAGCACCTACAACAAGGGTGTTATATAATCACCAAAAACAATTACAAACAATAATTAAGAATTAAAGATACGATAGACATAAGCTCAACTATTTGACGTCATTATATACACAATCATTATGAAATTAACATTGAATTGATTATAGAATAATGCTTTCAAATGCAATAATAGTATTTTCTAAAAAATTGAACTTATTTCCTTATGAATATTGATACAGAATTGCATCAAATACATTAAATAAATGGTATAAATATTGTGGAAAATAAATATTAATATTAGATTAATACAATAAAAATCATAAAATTTCTAAAGTATATAGTAAAATCTAGGTATATTGACTAATATTTATCATTAGGCAAAAATTTATTCATATGAATACATGTAAGCATTTGATTAGTAAAAAAAATAGAATTTTACTTTTTATCAAATTGAAAAATGCACATAATCCTATTAGCAAGAGGATAAAAAATTGAGTTTCATTATGACTATTTTTATACCATTTTTTATCTTTAAAAAGTAATTTAACAATAATGTTCAAGAATTTGGAAAAATAAAAAAAAAACTTATATTTATACAATGTAAGATATGAACTAGTATGAAGTATTACTCACGGATTTGAAATATAGTAATAGTAAAAAATATATTTTACTACGTGAAGCACAAATATTTGGAAAGAAGTAGAGCATGTTAATAAGGAGTGATAGAAAGAAAACTATTTACAGTCAAGAAAAAGAAATGTAAATACAGAACAAAATCAATTAAAAACCTAGTATATGTAATTTATATAGATTTTTCTAAATGTTCTTTTTTAAGTTTCTATTGTAACATAAAAAAAAAAAAATATCAATATTATTCAAAAGCAAATAGATTTGAATAAAAATTCAATTTTTTTCTTTCAAGTAGGAAAAAAAGAGAATGTTTTATTTATTTTCTAGTATTTTAACATCCTATTTGTTTTCTTGTATCTTGAGCCACAATAACCAAAAATGTCACAATGACTTTTGGTTGTTCTTAAAAGAATTGCATTTTCCAATAAATGAATATGTACACATTCATAAAAGAGAAATTCAGTAAATATGCATAAAAATCTATACAATCACTGTTAAATCATGTAGTAGTCATAATACAATAGTTAGATGTTATTGTGAAAACAGCAGAAAATTTAATAAAAGAAGAATATAAATTAATTATGGATAATAAAATAGAAAAAACAAAAACCAAAAAGATAGGATGAATAAAAATGGTTCAGCCAATAAAAAAATCAGTAATGGAAAAAGCGTATAGATAAGGTCTAAATGGCATCTTGGGAGATTCCATTTTAAACTACACAACAAAGCAACCTACTGATGCTATATCACCCTGAAAACAGAATAAACTAGCGGGCAAATTTAATTTTTTGAACAAAAAAAGCTCACACTTTGTTGGTGTAACATTTTAAAAATATTTTACAAATGGTCTTGGGCCAAGAAAATGTCAATATTCAATGCATACATTTCATCCAACACTAAGCAGAGTCATAGAAAGAAAATAATAAACTTCACTAAGAAATGGTTCAAGCAAAATCAGCTTCTAAGCTACAAAAATGACTCATTGATTTTATACAAGGATAAAGGTTAACTAAAAGAGTTGGATAAAATTCAGAATGAGTGGAGAAGTATAAGTAAATAGGACCTTATTCACATTGGTGGAAGCAGAAACATTCAACACATCCACTCAACTTTTTAAACAGATATGACTAGTTACTATTAAAGGTGTACACAACGAAGTACACAAATATTTCACAGCACAAGACAAGAAAAAAACATGACATTTTTCCTGCTAAACTTATCGTCCAAGTTCTATAATTTCACCAAGGTGTTAACCTTTGTGTTTTTTTTATTTTATACATTTCATATCAACTATGTCACACAGAAACTTAATGACACACACCTCTGTGCATGTCTAGGTATCCCATTTTGCCTAGACACATAAAAACAACCCAAAATACTGATGGTACAATACAACCACTGGTTATATTCGCATATACACATAAATCTAAAATGAGAGCTATAACTTAGAACAGGATAAGGATTGTAGGAGTAACAGACAAAGAATGGTGCATATTAGCAGATATTCAAAATAGATTTAAAATTTCTTGACCGAAAGAACCCCTGATGCCACCATTAAACCCATTTCAGAAAACAAACCTTTTCACCTTTATGGGGAAAAATATTATGTTCATGTGTCTAAGATGATATGCAATAATTCACTAAATTGGTTTTGCAACGACAACACATTTAAAGATTGGTGTTTTTAGATGGAAGACCACTATTTGACTCCCAAGAATACAATGAATTTCTGCAGAATTACGGCAAAAAGAAATGTCTTTTGTTAGCCTCAGAATAATGGCTGGCCACATGGAAGCAGATGATACTAACCCACGATGAAACAGGTTTTACCGTTTGCAATTTGTACAATGATTATTCGGACTGTTGTCCTCATCCTTATCAGGTTATAGTTTCAAATTTTAATTTCAATTAGAATAAAATCAAAAAAAAAAAGATTTTATAAATTGTTTTAGTGTGCATCAAGAAATAATCTGCAGCATGTGAATTTATAATATAAAAAAAATGATTTTATGGATACAAATAAATGTTAAATATTTGTCTTCTAATGATTAGAGGGTGCTCTAATTTCAATTTTGAATTAAAATTTATGTAAGGTTTCAAATATAAATCAACACATTTCCACTTTCTAAGGATTAAATATTTTCTAAAGCATAGAAAGTCTCTAACTAGAAATTAAACATGTTAAACAAAAGACAAAGATCCACTGTAGTTTTTAGGACAGTGCTTTGTAAACATGATTAAGAATCTTTTCATACTGGAAAGAAACCAAGAATGAAATGATAGTTCATGTTTCAATATATAGAAAGGGATAGTTAAATATAAATACACATACAAACAATATAATATATAAATAAATAGATAGATGGATAAATATCAGGTAACAATCATCTTCAGCTATCTATTAAAAAAGGAAGAGACTGACATAAAACTGACAATGTAATTCTAACTGTAATGCGATTCATGATCCCATATGCCCTTTTTTAAAATATTAATGTCAGTCAAGGTAAGATTTACTAATATAAATCATAAGAAATGAAGAAATAAAATAGATTACTTTTTGAAGCTACACATCTAACAAACTATAAATAAGCAGATTATTGCATACAAAGTGCCTTTTTTACTGTCATTCAAATAAAGAATGAATACCTACTTTAGAATTCTCATTCTTTTTGTTTTCATTGTAACCATAACCCGCCCCCTTAAAAAGAACATTAATAGAGAAATGCTTGAAGGTTTATAATTAGATTCACCACAATGTCCTTCAAAAACAAATATTTCCTTTTATAAGGTAAGACAAAAGTATAAATTATCAGTTCAGAACTAACAATTTTTCAATTTCAAAAAGGTACTTTCTACAAATCATTTTTCTTTCATGGGAGGAAAAAATAATCATAACTATTCCTTTTAAGTTATTTTAACAATCATTTAATAATTTATGGAAATCACTGATTTCCCAAATTAATTTTTTTAAATATCCTTTTAGTTGCATTACAATTAGATACATTTTTATAAATTAAGGAATCTGTGTAAAATAATGTATCAATTTTTTTCAGACTGTTGAAACCCAGAGGATTAATTAACTGAAACATGGTGTAAGTACAGCAATAAAAGATAAGGGCAACAATCTGAAAGAAATTGATAGAATTGATTTTTATGTTACAAAAATGTAAGTACAATTTTCAAAACGTTTTAAGAATAAATCTTTGGTTTAAGATACATGCAAATAGATTTGAATCTACCATGATTTATCAAATTTGGAAGACACCAACAACTCTGCTTTAAATATTTAAAAACATTTTTTTATGAATGAAACATTTCAAAGGTTCATTGTTTATCAAATAATAATGAACAGAGTATCTTGATTGCATGAATCTGTCCATATAAATAAAATTAATCTAATTAGAAATTTTACATTAATGAACATTAAAATAAATTCTAATTATGAAATACTTTACATGTGTAGTTATGAAGAAAATTTTTTGAATCAATGATTTTTTAAAATGGTCTCATTTCAAACAATGTCTAAACAGTTGTTACATTAATGTCAAGAAGTTCAATGCAAAAGTTCATACAAATTTCATCTGCTATTCATTGTGACAGAAACTATTATCATTTTACATGACATTCAGTATTAAGACCAGCATTAGTACAAATGTTATACAGGCCACTGTCAGATCTTTTCATTCAATTACCAATCTAGATTTTTCTTGCTTTTTTTAGATAATTGATGCACAAGCAGTTTGACAGGAGCTTACTCTTTTAAATAAAAGAAAGTAAAACATTTGCTGTTTTGTTTCTAACAGTTAATCAAGGCTAACATTTTGATTTGTACAAGCAAGACATTGGTTATGCTTTTAGTGGATGGTGGACTGTGGGTAAGCAGTAGGCACATGTCATATCCTTGACATGTCTGTAAAAGGAAAAATCAGAAAGGATTGATTTGTCAGACTTGTTACTTGGGAAAAAACACTATCTAGGAGGAAACACTTAAAATGTAAAGAATTGTTTTGATTTGACTTTGAATAACTATTGTATTAGAGTATTTTATGAGCTGAAAAGATGAAAGAAGCAAACTTTAAGAAAAATTAAATTAATACCATTATGACTACATACAATGTAAAGGAGACATTTCAACTCAAAAACTTTTCATTAAAAATTAATTTTCTTGATTGAAATAACTTTATATTAAAATTGAAATATATTAAACTAATTCATAATAAATCAAGAATGCTAAGTGGATCAAGATTAAATTCTCATGATTTATTCAATTAAATAACTCAAAACAAAATATACAAGAGGCCTATTTGGGCAATAAGCTTCTCAAATTTCATAGTGTTTTTGTTTAATTTCTAATATAAAACATTAGAATCTTTATTAAGAACCATCAATGCATTTTTTTTTAAATTTTGAATGAAGAAATTGAAAAGTAAAAAATTACAAAACTTTTAAATCTAAATACAAATGTTTATTTAATATTTTATGGATAAAATAAAACATAACACATATAATCTAAAATAATATTTTTTGTATAATTCTTTAGAATTGATTCAACCTGTTCATTCTTACTAGTTATTAAGATGACTGATTAACTTATCAGGTTAAAAGTCATAAAATAATTCCAACTATCACATTAATCTACCTTAGAGTTTTAAAAAGTATCCATAAATCGGTATCCATAATATTTAAATTATAATGAGAAAATACAGAAATCTCCAGCAAAGCTAACATACATAGGAGAATAAAGACAAAAAAAGAACAAGTTTCAACAGGGGAGAAATTGGTAGTGGAGTGCTTGTCAAAGATGAGGTATAGATATCTAATCTTAAAATTGACAACGACAAAAGCAACACATAATGTTACATGCCTGTGGCCTCAAAATATTTAATCAGATTATTGGTTTTAAAAATGATAGGAAAATATATAAATTGACCTTTCAAAGATATACAACTTAAAATTATTTTTCATTAAAACACATTCTAAAGGCTGTGATATATTTTATAAACCTTTGTGATTTAGAAGTACCGTATACTATAGAATTTCATAGTTTATTTCTTTATTTATTCATTAAGCTTTTTTGAAAATGTCCTTTCTTGATAGTCTTCTGAAATTAAAACTTTTAACAATTAAAATAATACACAAATTTTGATTAAAAAGTTCATTCTTTTACTTGATAACTTTCTCTCTTTAACCAGCTAAAATACCAGAAGAAAGAATTATTTGCTAAACAATCATCCAAAACAACCAGATAAAAATTTTCCTGTTCTCTCCTTATATACATTCTCATTCTTCCAAAAGCACTTAAAAGTCTATCTTTTATTCCCCATGCTACGATACCAAAAAAAACCTACAATATCTAATAATTTTGTACACTTAATACTAATCATGTTTTCCAAATGATTATCATACAATCAGTAAAAAGATATCTATCATTATTGAGATTTGCCATTAATTTATTATTTGAAGTGTTGAAAAAGTCTTGGTAATTGTTGATAAAACTATTTAACAATCTAATAGTTTTATTAGGTCATTGTGCATCTTGTATTCCAGAATTATCATGCATGTAAGATCTTTCTAATCTTTCTGTGCAACTAAGTCTACTAGTCTCTGCAGATCACCTTTGCTGTCTCTATTCAGAATAAATCTCTAGTTTTTATGATAAATCTTTAATTAAAAAAGTTAGCAGTAGTACTTGGAAGTACAGTATTATGAATGACTTAGGTTACTAAAATAGTGTTCAATTTTTTGTATATTTTAACATAATTCAATAGTTCTGGCAATTTTAGACAAAAAACGGGTCATGGACCTATCCTTGGAGCAAGCTTACCATAATGCCTCTTTGAGACTTTATCCCTAATTTACCCAAGTAAATACAGATGTACAAATCTCATTTTAATTTGTTCAATGATTTTTTTTTTCTGAAATATCCATTAAAATTTCTATTTATAAATCTAAAATAAAGTTTGAAATCTCTGCAAGTTTTAATAGGTTTTTATTAGTTTAAAATTAGTTTTAAAGTGATTACTTTGTTAAATATAAATTTGAAAATTTGTTTCAAATAAAATTTTCTTAACAAAATCTAGTTAGAATTTTTCTGAAAATGTCAATTCATTTTTTAAGTTGTTATATATAATTTTAATACTTGAGTAAATTTCTAATGAAACAGTTATACTATATATTTCATGGTAATAAAATACTACTTAATATCATAACTTTCAAGAGAAAATATAATTTAAAATATAATAAAGGTTTATTACATGTTCATCTGTGATTTTTTTAAAACTTTTTTTTATCAATGAAGGAAGTATAAAATTAATATGCTTATTAATACAGTTTCCATCAGCATTTTATAATTTAATTATTTTCTCAAACAAATAAAAAATACATTTATATAAAATAAATGTATTTTAACTTTACATGCCAAATGTCTTTTTTCTTTGCTTTTTGAGATAACCAATGTGTTTCTTTACTCCTTTATTTATTCACAGAAGCACACACATACAATATATAGTCAATTATAACAGTCCACCCACTCAAAGATTGGTTTCACCCTATTTAATATTTGCAGCTGCAATTATGTCTGTTGAGGATTCTTATTTATAGCTAGGCTACTACATTCTACTATGTCTTGATTTTTTTTTTAAATGTATTAAGGGAAAGGGTTCCATTCAGCATAACCAGCTAGCAGCAGAGAGTGGCAGGAATAACAAAAAAAGAGGGCACAAAAACATAAAAAGCAGAACAAAATTCTAATGGAGAAGACAGGGAAGAAGGTGGAGAGAAGTGAAGACTTGTTATGCTATGACCTAGCCAGTATTACAGCATATGGTTTATGATCCAATTTTCAAGGCCAATTCAGTTCTTACCTGCTGTAAGCAGTAGAAGTTGCTTTCCTGGTAATAGTACCAGCACTAAAATTAGTAGTAAGCACAATTGTAGTTACTGTTGATATATCATATCTGTAATTTATAGTTCTATGTGACATACTAGATAATTCTAGAAGACATAAAACAAGAGAATTGTAAGGGCAAATAAATAATAGAAGGAACAAGACTAACAAGGGTATTAAGGCATTAGTTGAAAGAAAAATAATGCTTTATGATAAAAAAATGAAATCATTCTAAAAATTTGTAAGAAAAATATTTTTCTTAGTTTTAAGAAACAACTTTAAATAATTCCAAACTCCATGAACAAACAACAAGCTTTTCCCTAAGATCCCCAAAATAGGTCAATAAATGTTAAAGGGGCCTGTGGAAAAAAACTGAATGTCTTTGAAATACTTACAAAAGAGAAAAAAGGAATACAAGATTCAAATGATCATAGATAAATGATTTTATTTACTTTTTACCTTCACAACTATTTAAAGAAAAAGGAAAAGTAACGTTAGGTTATTGATAAAATTACTTAAATTGTAGATTTCAAAATAACATTTTAATTAGACTACCTTAAACATTCATTTTGAACATAAATTTAAAAAACCTATTTCTCTCAAATTTCATTTTAAAAAGTTTTGCTTTACTGGAGACTAAAAGAAAAGTTAGTGTAAAAATAGTGTTCAACTGTTATAAATGAAAAGATAATTTTTAAAGGCTTATGAAACATCAAAAACTATGTCCATTTGAGACAATGAAACATGTTCAGCTTTTGTTTGTGCAATGTTTAATTTAGATTGTGAGTGTTACACAAAATAGATAGTGCATGTGCCATGCTTATTAGGGTGGATCTACTCATAATATGTTTTTTTTAATATCTGTGCTACATGTTTTTTAGAAAATATATTTTTTAGATAAACTAAAGATTTTTATGTTCATGGGTATAATGGTGTATGATATATCACTAAATATATTTAGATTTAATATATGTATTTATTGTGTTATGTAATAATAAATTTATGTAGGCGCTTTTGCAGAACAAGCAAATGGAGAAATCCTTTTTTCACGGGGATTTGCACCGGTTGTAAGACAGCAATTTGATTGGCTAAGGTTTAGGGCTTGGGCTTAGGGTATATAGTTTAGGGTTAGGGTGAGGGTTTAGGTTAATACTATTATGTTCATTTCATTAGCAAATCAAATTGCTGTCTTATAACCAGATCAGCAAATTTCTCCATTTGCTTGTTCTGCAAAAGCGCCCAAAAATCAACAGAAACAAAAGGGACCACATTAAAAACCAAACCATTTTGATGAAATGAGATGAGCATGAAATGTGATGTGCCACATGCATGTAATATGACACTTTTTTTCTTATTTTTTTTTTTCTTTAATTTTATTTCAAATCTGGTCTAGTGGTTTCCTAACAGTTTTCGCCAAGATTTGAACTCTATGTTAATATTCTGGAATCCAAACTCCTACCACTCATCCACCTTCACTGCAAAGAGGAAGAATGGAGTTGATCTGAACAACTGATTGCCAAAAGATTGTGTAATATTTTGATATGATATATTTGAATGATCAAACGCCTCGATTCAAAATATTATTTAAAATTAAAATTAAAATA
>JAUZSX010269460.1:0-14979 GCA_034780655.1 Idiosepius hallami
AATGTTTCTAGTGTTGGTTAGTCATAATTACAATATTTGTTATTATTTCTTCTTGGGGGCGATTATGAATTAACTTAAGTCAAAAATAGCTTTTGGGGGCGATAGCCGGGAAAAGGTTGAGAACCACTGGTTTACACTATGTAGGTTTCATCAGGCTGCCGAGTTCTTGATTCACCAATACTCGCCTTACCGCCTTCCTAGTCTTATCCCTGGGCTTATTAAATCAGTGTATTTAAAGCAATAACTCATAATAATCTACATATATTTTCACGTTTTCTGATACACACACATATGCCTTTATTGACTTTACTTAGTTGATTTCTTAAACATTAGAAATTATGAATAAACAATGTTTTACATGATTGCTTTGCTATATTTTCTAATCACATTCTTTTGAAAATATTCGTTTTGTTTATTCGTGTTTAACTGCATATAAACCTCTTTAGACTCTAAAATGTCAAGAACAATTATTTTTTGATAAAATCACATTCTTTTGAAAATACTCGTTTTGTTTATTTGTGTTTAACGGCATATAAACATTTTTAGACTATTTAATGTCGAGAACAATTATTTTTGATAAACGTTGTTTCGTACACAAGTGGTTTTTAGAATATCAAGCTGGAGGAAATATTGGAATTCATAACAGAATGAATGGGAATCAAACCTACGTATTACGATTCGGAAGTCCGACCGTTTATCCACAGCCCCAAATAGGCCGTTCTGCAAAAATTAATAATTATTATGCTGAGTAAATTATGCAAATATATACAAAGTTTAAATTGTCTTTTGATATGCACTAGATCATCTCTATGTAATTTTCGGAAATTCTTTTTTTTTTGTGAGAATATATTCTTATCTTTTTGAAATCAATATTATGAAACTTTTGTCATTTTGAGACATTGAACTAAAAAAAAAAGCAGCATGAAATCGGTTCATTTAGTGACAAATGTATTTGAATTTTAGTAGGAATATAGCCTCTGCGTATTTTAAGAATGTTACTTTTTTATTTTTTATTTCCTTCTGTGAAACTCAAAAAGAATTGAATGATCGATGTAACAAATTACTATCATTGTTGCAATCAAAAAGCTACCGGGTTGGATGATTAGTTTCCAATGTTCCAAATAAATATTGTTGGCTCTGCAGTCTATAGATTCGTTTGACGATTTTCAAAGAAAAAAAGACATTGTTAAGAACAAGTTTCCTTGTGTTATCGAAAAAGAGAATACGTGTGATGTGATCGTCTTGTCATCCCTGAAGAGTGAGTTAACTTGGCAAGTATTGTTTTCAGTCAAATGGATACAAAATATAATAAAATGATGAATATTACACGAGTATTTCTGTCATAAAAACAAATGCAGCACTGAGAAACAATTGGTGCCTTACACTTGATCAAGAAAGCAAGAATATTATATTTACTTGGTGAGCACCCCCAAGTTTGGCACATGGCCATTTTTACGTGCCCTTACCCGGGCTTTTTATATTCGGTGTTACCCTTCACCTAGATGAACTGCTCTCCCGAGCTAACGAGCCCCATCTACCCAACAAAAAATGTTGTGAATATATTAACAATGATAAATAGAATAATTGATCTACAAATTTAACCAAAAAACTCGAAAAAACCTAGAATCTATGTTATCTATTTGCTAAAACTGGATCATGATAAAATGATGAATAATTTTTAAAGTTACTTACATCAGCTGTTATTGGGATGGAAGCACCAACAATTTTAGGATCACATGTTCCAAAAAATCCACTGAATTAAAAAAAATATATAAATATTATAAAATGACATTGACTATAAAAAGTGCAACATTAATGTTTGGCTGATGGGAATATTTAAAATAGCCAAACAAGCCAGAATGCCAAGTCAGAATTAAAAAAAAAATTGAAAATCTTGTTTCAATGGCATATTGACTTCGTGTGTGTATTTTTGCAAAAACAATTAGTATTGATGTGAAGTATTTAGGTGTATTATGTGGTGTTAGGTTCATACAACTTCCTTTCTTATCTTATCTATTTAGGGTTTATATGTTATGGTCAAGAAAAGGTTGGAATAATAACATGACTCAAGTAGGAGTTGAAATAATATATATTAAAGGAATAATATAAGCAAAAAGGATTTCTAAGATAATCCTCGTCTCAACTTGCACAATCATTACATTACACACACGCACACACACCCTGTGTCTGCTAATTGGAAACTGTACAAAACAGAAAATTCGTAGTATCAGTCACATAAGGACAAGTCCACCTATAGGGGTATCACTTAAACAATATACCATTAACCAAGAGTTGGCTGAAACCCATGTATTTTGTTGTTTTGAAGCTCAATCAGAATTTAAACTATTTTATCTTAGTTTTTCAGATATAAAAATGAAAAGTTTGCATTTTTGCCATGCCAGATTATAAAATTTGTTCATTTTTAATTTAATCCTTAAACAAATTTTTTTTTTTCTCAAAAAATTCTTAGATAACAACTAGTTGTACTATTTAACCCACAACTGGGGAAAAACCTAAGGGCGTTTATAGTTTTCCAAGAGTAATAGCTTGTAAGTTATTGTACCACACTGACTGAGAGTTGAACCCGCACATAACAGGTTCAAAGTCCAAATATTTACTGTTCAGTAATAAGTTTCCTCAACAACTTAGAAAGTACATTTTTCTATTTAAACCACTTAAGTTCAAACAATGAACTTAACAAAACATAAATCCCACAATAAAAATAATATTAAATAAAAAAAAAAAAAACAGAAAAAATTCTCCCTAAAACCTATGAGATCTTTAATAACCATAAATGGTTGATAGTACATTAAACCCCAGCAAACAATTTTTTATTTTTTATAAATGTGCAAGTGAAACATCAGCAGCATAAAATATTTCACAAGAAAATCAAATGCTTTTGAATGTTTCAAATTTCAATTAACTTTTATCAATAAAAAAAGTCTATTTTATTATCTCCACCTTTCTAGAGAATGAGTTTTCAAAAAAATATCAAAATTAAAAGAATTACAGACTAAACAATCATAATTGTCTTACCTTGTATCTTTGATCTCAGGAAACATTGACATTGGAATATCCAGCAGTTTACAGACCACAGCACTCCATTCCATCTAAAATTAACAAAACAAAATTATTAACCGTTTATTTAACTAATTGTAAATTTTCAAATACATTCATGTTGTATAAGTAAAGACAAAGGTTTAATTTAGATTTTAATCACATTAATAATTAATTAATTACTCCTTAAAGCAGAGCTCTTCAATTAGGGCCCCTCAATCCGCCCTGTAGAGACACTTAAAAAAAAAAAAAATTAAATTTGAGGCATTTTGCTCCAAGAATGTTATCTATATTTGGCACCAGATACCTCTGTGAACAAACCTTTTCTAGAATGAAACTAATGTCACACTGTCTCTGCCGTGCTTAGCCACGCAGCGGCCCCAACAGGGCCCCTAAAGGCAAGTTGCAACCCCCTACATATGCAAATAGAGTAAGAGAGATAGAAGAAATAGAGATGGATTGATAGGTTTATATTTCAAGTATGTAGGGCTCTAGAATTGTATTATGCGAGATCGAATCCCAGTCAAAACCATTACATTCACTTTAGCTGCCTCGGGCAGATGGGGCTTGTTAACTTGGGAGAGCAACCCATCTAGGTTAAGGCCAACACTAAATTAAAAATCCTAGTTATATAGAGCATGTAAAAAATGGCCTTATGCCAAATTTGGTTTGGTGCTCTACCAAGTAAATATTGTATATTTCAAGTATGTAATGATTTTTTCTGGTTAATTCTAATAATTAATTTGGTATTTTTTTTAATTACCAAAGATCTGTGAAGCAAAGGAGACTTGCAGCCCCCCCCCTGCAATTGCAGAGTCTGCAGGGGCCTTAAGCACAACCCTGCATGCTGTCAATTCAGTGCATGCAGGTGGAAGTTGATATAAGCCTGAGGAAAAGAGACAAGAGATAACCAGGTTAGTGTTTCTTGTCCGAACAAATAAACATCTTTGAAACATAATCAGAGTTTTTTCATGGATCGTGTTTTTTTAAGATTTAAGTAGAAAAGAACAATGCATGAAGAAAAAAAAAAAAAAAACTTCCCCAACAGCAACTACAAACATGGTGTACCAACAAAGCAACTATCAGAAACCTGACAGCCAACAAGGTAAGTAGCACTGATGACAATACCTTCTTATGAAAGAAGCAATTACCTCCCCCCCCAGAGGACACTATACTTTGCTACTTCTTTTTAATAACAAATGGTTTTACTATTAAGAACTATAGTGTGTGTATATGTATGCAGCCATAATATATTTACTTAGTCAAGTACAAACCCAAGTTTGGCACAAGGCAATTTTTACATGCTCTATATACCTGGGCTTTTTGCATTCAATGTTGCCCTTCACCTAGATGAGTTGCTCTCCCAAGTCAACGAGCCCCATCTATCTGAGGCAGGTGAAGTTGAGTGTAATGGTTTTGACTAGGATCGAACTCGCCTAGTACAATTCCATATTTCGAGCTTTTTACCAATGCTCCACCGTCGCTGCTATATATATGTACAACCATATGAAAGAAAGTTATTTTTTATCTACTCAATATAAGCATTAAAGTCAAGGTTCTTAGATTATATCTGAGGGGTATTTTTTTTTTCTAATGAAAACAAGTATTTTGAAGAAATAGTTATTAATGAGATTTGACTTCTCTATAAATCAACACTTTGTCTCTTGTTAAACAAGGAGAGCATTTATGTAAAAACAACTTATCTTTGAAGAAGATTATACAGAAAAAAAAACTTGTATAAAGAATAGTGAGACAGAAGTAGTGAAGACTTAAAAATGCCAATATTTGGGAATTTAGAGAATCCATCTAAATCTGCTAAGTTTGCGTTGTCACTTGGCAGCTGGCCTGAGAAAATTGATCCTCCAGCAGTGTCATAGTTTAGTGGCTGCAGAGGATTAGTGCAGCCATCGCGATTACCAAGAAGGGTGCTCAATCAAGACACAGGAGTGGCTTCATGCTGCTGGGGCCAGCCATGGGGATGTTTGTACTAGAGAAGGCCTCAAAACAACGCTTGACCCATGGTTTCTAGCTGAAGACCTGTGTGTTGTGCAGTTGTATGCACACTGCTGTATGCTACATCTCTCTAAAAATCAACTAATGACATTGATTTAAAATCATGAGGAAAGCAATTCATAAAAGCTGATTTTAAATCAGTATGATGAATATTATGGTTCTGTAATTTTAGTAACATTAATCTTATCTAGGGTATCACAAAGTTTGGAATATATTTTGATATCTTACTAATCATATAAAACAAATTTTCTTACTAATACATGTTAAACTGATACAATAATTTGTAAGATCCAAAAATGAGCCTAAATATAAAACCAGATAAAATGAAAGAAAAATATTAGAATTTGCGACTAAAATGCATTAAAATGTATTATAAAAATGTATAAGGGTTTATTATTATGGAGATGTATTAGGATTCACATAATAAAACAAGAAAGAAATTTGTATTAGATACATTTCGTTTTACGGCATACCAACCTTTTTACCTCATATAATGCCAAGAAGTCATTGTATACACAAGTAGTTTTTATCAAACACATTATTTGACCTTTCCTAGGGGAATTCATGAGATTCAAATTTGCATACTAGGATACCAAAGACGACTGCCTACCCAATAGGTCAAATGGACTTCCCCACCATTAGATAAATATTTAGTACGGGTTTCTAATATAATCCCTCTAAAAAAAAAAAGATATTCAAATTATCAATTATTTTTCACGGAGTATTGAACTAAGTATCAATGATTTTTTTGAAAAGTATTAATACCTAGGAATGCACTTGAAAGGCATTTCCTACTGGAACGCACTTGAAAGGACATTTATCATAGGAATGTATTTAAAACAGATCTTAAATGTATTTTAGTGCATGGACATTTTTCTATTTGCACAAATATTTATCAATGGATTTGGTGAAAAAAACTAAGGTTGATTGAAAAATAGTGAGCAAAATAAACTCCTTTTAATAGAATTACACTGACATGAATTTAATCTGACAAATTAGACTTTTGGAATTACAGTAACACTTAAACAAAAAAGGTTTGTTTTATGTTCAACGGTATATCAACCTTTTTAGGTCATGCCAAGAACAATTACTTTTGATAGACATTAATTTTATACAGTTTTTTTGTTTTGTTTTGATAACACAAGTTGTGCTATTTAATTCATAGCTGGAAGGAAGATTGGGATGCATACCCTTACCAAAGGTATTATATACATGTCAACATGGACGGAATGACTTGGATTCGAACTTGCGTACTACGAATCCAAAGTCCTATCCACTGCGCCACGTCAACTGCCCCACACTTAAATAAAAGGGTCCAGTGTAGCAGAAGCAATCAAAAACAACTACAAATTTATACTAAAGCAAACATATTCATTGAAAATAAATACTTCAAAGTAACAAACATAAAAGACTTTTTTTTAAAAGACTGACCCAAATAATATTTTAAACTTCCTCAAAGAAACAAACTTGAACACAAAAATCTCAAACTACAAAAATCAAACAAATCCCTCACATTCCTTGAATATAATAACCTTCTTGGCTCAAAATGACCCAAAAGCGATTAATGGGCCGTAAAACCAAACCAAATGTAACCTAAATTCCTAAACATTATTTTCGTCAAAAGTTAGAATTTTACAAATATTCATTTCAATAATCAAGAAATCTGGATTTAAGATAAGCTAAATTTCTTGAATGCAACAACAAACCAAGATTTAGTTTTTCTCTTTTCTACAGATATTTAATCCAGGATGTTTTTTTTTTCTAGGAATTATACAAGATGTCTCCAAAAAATGTACTTGGCCTGGCATTAAATGACCTAATAAGGTTGATGTGCCGTAAAACAAACAATTAAGATTGATACATCCTCAATTACCGTATATAATTCTTTAATCACATTTGTCTTCTGCATTCGAAGTTATTCCTTTTCACTGTATGTTCATTCAAAGTGGGAGTACATTTTTTGTGACACCCTGTATATTAATAAGTAATTTTTAGAGAAATATATTTTATGATTATCTTAAAGAATTATATATTATCAGAGAGACTAATCAAGTTATGGTTACTGTTGGTTTAATATTCTTAGACTGTAATTATCAATTAGTGTTAGGTACTGTACCAGGGCAAGTAACAAACCTGCATGCACTGCCCCTGCTACTCTTTTCGAGGAAACCAATTGTTACATCACTGTGCGATAAGATATGAATGTTAGATAAATATTCAGGAGTTTAAGTTAATAGGACCTTCCATAGAAATAATAGGAAACTTTTTTTGAGTGGATAAAAAGATAAAACTCCTTTGTAAATCAACCCCTTTTATATATATATTAGTGAAGCATAGACACAGGGTCAATAGCCTTCACTGACTGCCAGTTTCTCGCCTGCACAGTCTGATGACCGTACAGGTGAGAAACTCATGGTCACTGAAGGCTGTTGACTCCATGTCTACACTTCACCAATATACATTCTCTATCACTGATATTGAGCACTCTAACTATAAATATAAGCAATCTCACTCTACAGGTCAATATATATATATTTAATTTGTTTTATGGCATATCTACCTTTTTAGGTCACTTAAAGCCAAGAACAATGATTTTCGATAAATGTTCCTTGGAGGGAAACGTGAGGTTTCATGCCTTTCTCAAGAGTATTAGTCTTAATGTAAACGCAAACAGAATGACTGGGATTCGAACTCATGTATTTCAATTCCAAAGTCTGCCTTTCCACTGCCCCAAGTGCACTTCCCTGCTTTTTTTTTAAAGCAAAATCTTATCTTAATTGATTGGGATTGCTTTTTTATTTATTTATTTTTTTGGGGGGGGCGGTCGGCGTAGCTCAGTGTATAGGTAGTTGGACTTCTGAACCATTGTAGACGACTTCAAATTCAAGTTTTACCATCTACGTTGACATTTTGACTAATACCATTTGGAAAGGTATGAATCCCCATCTTCTCTCTAGCTATGGATTAAATAGTGCAACTTGTGTTATAAAAAACAGTGTGTATATAAAAATAATGTTTATCATAAGTAATTGTTCTCGGCATAAAAATGACCTAAAAAGGTTGATATGCCATTTAACACAAAAACAAACAAAACTTTTTTTTAAATGAGTGTTTTTCTTCCAAGCTTATCTAATCATCAAACGACACAATTCCTAGCCTACAAAAGAAGTCGATATCTCTTGATCTTGACTATGTCCTTCCAACTCCATCCTTTTAACTCTCTTAGCTGGGAACTACATAAAAAATGCTGTTGGGTGGTCCTGAAAAACTCTACTTTATCTCTATTTAGGTATAAGAAGAGTGTGTCCCCTGCCTTTCTATTTTTAACTTTCTTTTGACAAATACAAATCCCTAAACTTGATCATAGTTAAATCTTAATTCTTACAGACTTTAAAAATGGCAATAAAGCTGGTTTGTTATAATCTATAATGTTTTAACAAATGATTATCATTTATTTATTACTAACAGTATTGACTAGACTTGCTCAGAAGGTTGTGTTTGACCCCTTAGCAACTGAAAATCAAATTGAATGGTTTTCCACCCCAATAAAGAATTTGTTTAATCCTATCGGCCCTGACAACATAAGGCTAAAAAAGACACACCAATATTTTGGCTTTCATATGTTCCCCTAATATAAAGACTCTGAGTGACTACTTGGTAATTTTGATTAGTTGGGGCTCAAAGGGTTAAAGTTCTGTTTTAATGATATAAGTATTCTTCACTTTTTGATGGGTCAAAATAAATTTAGAGAAAATTTTTATTTATTTGTATGTTTTTATTTGATTATTTCTATTTTTTTTTTGTTATTGTTTTTTTATTTTTATTTAATTGTTTAGTTGAGAAGCAAATAATGAAAATTACTTTTTAAATGTGATTCCATAATAAAAACACAGTTTGTAGAAATGGATTTCTTTGTAGATATAATTGAAATTCAAAAGGGTAGCTAAGTTCTGGCTCTGGAATTGTAGTATGAGAGTTTAAATCCCAGTCAAAACTATTGCATTCACCTTTAGCTACCTCGAGCAGATGGGGCTCAATTTGGGAGAGCAACTCATCTAGGTGATGTTTAACATCAAATGTAAAAAGCCTGGGTGAGAGCACGTAAAAATAGCCTTGTGCCAAACTTGGGTTGGTGGTCACCAAGTAAATATAATAATTGAAATTGATCCACTTACCTGGAATGGATCAAACAATCCAGTTGAGCTTGCACAGGAATAATCCGTTGCATGGATCTTTCCCCCAGAAAGTTTCCACATAATCCAGGTATCCATACAACCAAACATGACCTGGTCATAATGTAATCTTTCTTTCAGCTGGAAAAGAAAACATTTGAAATCAGAAACAATACATCAAAAAATATAAGTTATTTATACAAATCTTGTATATAAAAAAGGGAATTTTTTTCGTAATCCTTTGGATGAGGTTTGATCAATTGTACAATTATTTTTTGGACTGTTGTCCTCATCTTTATTTTTGTTTCGTTTGCATGAGCGTTTTGATGGTTAATGCATTTAAACAAAAGTAAAAAATAATTTGAAAAATACGGATTCCACAACTCTCCGAAAAAAAAAAAAAAAAAATCTCTGGTATGAACTCCCAATTACAAGAAGGTTCAGAAGGGAGTATACTTGATCAAGGCCGAAGGACTTATTGGCAGAAACGTTGTATAACAACAGTCAAAAAAATAATTGTACAAAAAAGGGAAATGTTTTAAATTATTAGTGGCAGTTACGGCCTACTGATGATGATGATAATACATTTCCAAAGAGTATAAGCCAAAATGTGATTTTAATTCTAGTATTATGATACTCAAGTCCCCAAACTTATCCATTCCTTTGCAGAGCTGCCTCCACACAATTCAGAAAAAAATGTCTTGGGCCTGAACTTTACCAGGTAATCTATGTTAGTTAAAGATAAAAAACCGAATGCAGAAAGAAAAGAGATATCATCTTACCAGTTCATTATGATTGAGTAGCCATTTCAAACGCATGGTTACCTGAAACAAAATCACATCTTTCAGAATTTTTTCAAAGATTACAAAAAAAACATTATATTCAGCTCAAACATAAATATATATAAAGCTTAGTAATTAGTATTATTTAGATTAATCAAACTATTGTTCACATCTTTATTGCTATAGGCAATATATCCAACAATTGCTATAATTGTTGGTTTATATAAGTTTGAAGTGAAAATCATGATATGCTTGCAGTATCAATTTCTAATTAAGCAAATAAAGAAATGTTTGATATTTAACATTAAAGATACAAAAAATAGTCTAAATAATTTAAATAATACAAAGGTTGTTTTTTAAAAAAAATGCCTCCTATTTTTTTAGAGTTATTTTTTAAAAGCTGAAGAACTATAAAAATCAAAGGGTTTTCTTTATTTTCATTTGATGAACACGAGGCCCTGGCCATAATTTTACTTTCCTATGCAACTGCATTATATTTAAAGATTAGCATTCACTGGATATAATTTTTTTTACCTGCAACCGCAAGTCATCATTCTGATACTTACCTGTGGAGAGAGAAAACGTAGCATACTTGCGGCCAAATGCCGTGGACTTCTTGTGAAAGTATGTAATAATTTGGCGCCTGTGTTTAGAGCCTGAAAATATTAAATGAGAATGGAATTTAAAAAAAAAATTATACTTTAAAAAGAGAACACAGAGAGAACATATCTCCACAAAAGGGCAGCGACAGTGGAGCATTGGTAAAAGCTCGGGCTCTGAAATCGTATTACGTGAGTTCAAATCTCAGTTAAAACCATTGTATTCACCTTTAGCTTTGAATTTGTTCCACAGGTCTAAAAACCTCATATCAAATCTTTAGTCTCTATACCAAAAATTAACAAAGTAGTTTGGCACAGACCGTTTCTCAGATACACAAATAAACAAAGTCACTTATGTGTGAGTGTGTGAAAGAAAATTTTTTAGAAAAAACAAAAACAAGAATATTTGTATTTCAGTTAGACCTTTGATTTCTTTTAACATTTTATCAAAAAGTTTTTCTATCATACTTCCTCGGAATTCTAATTTACCTTTCTTCTTGTATATATGAATCTTATGAATAGTTAAATAGTAGCCATTTTTTAGTTCTAGGTTTAAAAAATGGTTTTAAAACCATGACTTTGAAAAAAATGTAAATGATAAAAGTTATTTCAATTAATCTATTTATGAAGAGAATAATCCTAATAAACAGCAGAGTTTTAAAACCATGTTTATGTGTTATTAGTATAATGATTCTTGCTTACCTTCATGGTATATGAATGGTTCCAGTCTTTGACATATTCCTTCCCTCTTAAATCTTGCCATGTTATAAAATTATGGAATGGCTTTCCAGTTTCTCTACAAGATAATAATAAAAACAAATCAGAATGAAGTTAAGAAAATTCTATTTTAATTCCAAACACAAATGATCAAGTTTCATCTCCAGGATTAGAAAAAATACAATTGTAAAAATCATTTCCAGTAAAACTGGTACAAGTTAACAATTTAGTTTTCAATATCATTATCAACTTTTTTTTTCACTTTAACAGATTAAATATTTGAAGATTGACAATCACACTCACTCACCTGTCCCATGTGATAAAAGTATTTCTCTGAGTAGCAATACCCATACATGTGATCTGATCAGCTGTGAGACCAGCAGCTGAAAAGAAGAAAAAAAATATTAACTAGGATTCTTTGTTTTATGGCATATCAGTCATTAGTTTTTAAACATGATTTAAAATTTTTTAAATGAATAATTTAAAAACCTATTATTTTTTTCAAAATGTTTGCTATTTAACCCATATCTGTAGGGAATGTAGGGATTCATACCTTTCCCAAGGGTATTAGTTCAATCATGAACACAAATGGGATTGGAATTTGAACTGGCATACTATGATTCCAAAGACCAAATGGACTTCCCCCAGTACTGATAGAAATAAACTGAAGCTTTGAGCTTTTATTTTAATAATAATTTGCTTCATTAGTTTTGTTTTTATTAGTTAAAAACAAAGAAGAAACAATTAAAAAATAAAGAAAAGGTTTGTAGTTTGCTAACAGTGCCATGCTTAGGAACTTAGCAGCCCCGACACAGAACACACCTTGCGGTCCCTTTACCCTAGAAAGGCAAGTTGAAGCCTTCGACTATAACCACTGCATTCACTTTAAAAAATGGCCTTGTGCCAAACTTGGTTGGTGATGCTAACCAAGTAAATATAATATAAACATACATTTACAAATATGTATATCGAGAGATATAAACGGAAAAAAAGATGGATTGATAGATGTCTATTTCAAGTGTGATAATGATTTTCTAATTAATCCTAACAATTAATTATTTTGGTAATTTTTTGGCATTACAATCTGAAGCCAAGGAGCCCCCCCCCATGAAGTTGAGGGGTTTGCGGGGGCCCTAAGCATGGCTCTGTTTGCTAAGATCAGCCAAACATGCCATTTCCAATTTAAAAGACCTGGAAAGTAAAGGAGGAAAAAGCTCTGATGAGATTCTTGTGCAAGTCTATAAAAAAAAAAGGCAAAGATTGATGATGGAGATAGTGAGAGAGGAGGAGGAGGACGATTGGAGGTCCTGTTCCGAATTTCTTTCCCATGAGAACAACAAATTGAATATTCATCAAGTAAAGACAACTTTGGAAACTTCAATTCCTCTTTTATTTACATAATTCTTTCATCGAGAAACACACAAATAAACGAGTGATGAGAAAATAAATCATTTTTAAATTTATCATAGAAACACTAAAGGTTTATTACAACTAATATATATCAATTTATCGATATTTAGGCACAAGGCCATTTTTACGTGCTCTAACTCTAATTTTGGTCGGTGCTTTGACAAAGCAATTATAATATCAATTTTGTTTGTTTTGTTTGTGTTTGAAGGCATATCAACCTTTTTAGGTCATTTAATGCCAAAAGAAAATCATTGTATGAACACTTTTTTTTTTTTTTTTTTTTAACACAATGTTTGCTATTTAGCCCATAGCTGGAGAAAATGTAGGAGTTATACCTCTGCCAAGGGTATTAGTCCAATTATGAATGCTTATGGAACAACATGGATTCGAACTCGTGAACTACGATTCCGAAATCAGACTGCCTACCCGTTAAGCCTAATAGACTTCCCCTGATATTAATTTATCGATATATTATCGACTTCAGCGCATAATAAGCAAGTTCGAATCCAAGTCATTCCATTTGCTTATATAATTGGACTAATACCCTTGGGAAAGGTATGAATCCCTACATTTCCTCCAGCTATGGATTAAATAGTGCATATTTTGTTATTCCAAAAACTGTGTGCACAAAAAGAATGTTTATCAAAAATGATTGTTCTCATTATTAAATGACCTAAAAAAATGTTGATATGTAAAATATATATATAAAAAAAAAACTATTACATATTTATTTCATTATATCTCAAAATCCTTTAAAATAACTCATATACGGAATATATATTGAGTAAAAAAAAAATGTTCTTCAAGCATAAGTGAAGATAATTCATTTTTTGTAAGAATGCTTTTTTATAATTAAAAAATAATTAAGACTTTCAATGTTGATGTTTATTTAAATAATAAAAGATCATAAACTAAGTGCATCTACCCTGCATAAATCTTCGTTTGACTAACTTTGATCCCACAAGATTTTTTGACATCAGATGGAAATAACCAAAAAAAAAAAAGAATTTGTTCCCCAAATCTATGTTGAACTCTAACCTTTTGTGTCCATGGTTACTATGGAGGCGCAGGCTTTGTGGAGTCAAGAAAGTTGGCATTAAGGAGGTCCAAAATTATTGTTTGAGGCAAAAGAGTGAAAGTTTTTGAGAGTCTGACAAGGAAGGGATAGGTAGGTAGGGTAGAAAGTTTATTGAAAATGTCAGTTTGGGATGAGGGATTAACAAGGACTTTGACCATGAGATTTATTTCTATTATACCCTTCTTCTTCATCACCAGGCGGATCTCCCCCACTGCGATCCTACAAGGACGTGCAGGTTGGGGGTGAGGAAGAGAGAGAGAGAGAGAGAGAGGAATAGGCTGATTCTTTTTTTTCCAAGAAAAAAATCAAAGCAAAAAGCTGATTGTTTTCTTTATCCAAGTGGAGTAAGGATGCAAAATTTTGAAATACAGAAACTTCCTTCTTCCCCATTCTCTTCTAAATGAGATGCAATGGAAAAAAAGTTTAAGGCTTCTAAATATACATTATTGATGCAATTACATTTGTTGTATTTGTTGTTGTTGACCAGATATACAGAATCTGAATAACAATAATGATAATAATAATGATAGTAATAATGATAATAATAGTAATTATAATAATAACTAGCAGGACGCATGTGAATACCACGGTAGTTAATAACTTAAACCTCACATAAGCATGAATCTTTCTATCACTTAAACAAATAACGAGAATTTCCTTCAATATAAAAATTAGTGGAAGGTGTCCCATTAATTCAGATCAGATTGCAAATTAAAAAAAAAAACCTTTGAAATATAACGTAACAATAAATTGGCATCCATTCTTGATTGTACTTATCCAATCAAAAGTTTGATAGGTAATGACGTCATCATAACCAACGAGGTTTTTAATATATCAATATATAGATGATAATTATAATAATAATAATAAAACACAAAAAATATAAATAATATTAACACTAAAGGTTGATTTATAAAATCAATGATAAAAGGAAAGGGTCTAGAAAATAAAGAAAATAAATAATACTAATTGCACAAAAACTTTTATACAAGTATTATTCGGACTGTTGTCCTCATCCTTATCATTGTTATATTCACAACGTTTCGTCTGATTAACCCTTCGGCCTTCTTCAGATGATCGATCTCGGGAACCTTCTTGTCATAATCGGGAATTACAGAATTTCGAACTCAACCCTTTATTCAAACTACGGG
>JAUZSX010269570.1:0-14979 GCA_034780655.1 Idiosepius hallami
CTTGTCCTTTACTTTTCCAAGTTTAATAAAATCTTAAGAATATTACTGTTCATGCGCGCATTTTTCCATATAATATACTATGTCTAACAGTAACACACGTTTCAAAAGTTGATTGATAAATAATTAAATTTGGCCCGTTTTAAGTCACATTTTAACAAAGCTCTAAGTACCTAAAGTGTATGTTATAGGAGGTTGGAGGATAACTAAAAAATGTAGTGAGGTAGGAGAATTTCAAGTTAAAAGGTGGGAGGTGACCTTTGTGGGTTTACTGTATTTATCTGAACATCGGACCAAATAATGAGACAACGAAAGAACTCTTAATCTTATATAACAGTGACAAGTGTCAGTGTTCACCTTATCCTTTTCTTCTAAATTACCACATTCGATGCTAAGAACGTCTCAAGCAACAAGATCTTTTTCTAAGATAATGTCGAACTTAAAGTTTGCCGCCAACCTGTCTATGATGTTCCAGGAAATACCCAAATTATCCGACCGTTATCAAGCAGCAAAAGAAGCCGGGTTTCAGTATGTAGAATGCACATTTCCTTATGAAGAATCAATGGACGTACTCAAAGCAGCCAAAGAGAAAGCCGGAGTTGAACACGTTTTATTAAATTCGTGGCCAGGTAAATAAATAACTAAAAATAGTCTTTTATTTTTATTTGTGCGCATATTTAAACTTTGTTAAATTAACGTTTTATGCATACATGTTAGCTGCTCTCAAAACTTTTTTTGCTACACGGTCTTACGTAAATAAAACACGTGTGGGGCAGTCAGTGGCATCCTGCTTCGAGTTTTGAAGAATTTTCTCTTTAATATTTTTTCATGATTTTTTATTTTTAACAAATGATTTTTACATGACATTTTTTGGGAGGTCGTTCCTCTTCCTTATGCACTAAAAATATTTATTCATTCAATTTTTGATTAATTTTTTTTTTCCACTATATTAAATTATTGGGGTCGTAATAGCGATTTTAATTGAACATTCTCAAATATGGGTGTTTTGTTCAAATTCAAGTTAACTCCTATTTTACTCTGTCTAAAGGCACCATCATTTTTTTTTTTTTTAAGTTTTCGTATAAAACATCGTTCTTTTGTTTGCTAACTTAAAAAAAAAATCACTTAATTTTCTTAAAATCTTCATCGAGGGGGAAAGAAAAGGATGTTCTTTTTAAACCTTTGGACTTTGACTTAGCAAAATTAAAAGAGACGTTCGTTCCGTTATGACCGTAATGTATTGTCGGTGTGTGTGTGTCTGTGTCATGTTGTCCTAGATCACCAGAGCCGCTATATCGGCCGTATTGTCATAAGTTTTTTTTGTTTTTTTGTTTTTTTTTTGCTTACTAATAATCGTTTTGGTAATTTTTTGCATTAAAAAAATTATTTGTGAAGAAGCCAAACTAGCTTTTGCGCCCCCTAAGGAGCTTGCGGTCGGTCCCCACCCAACACAATTGTGGGGTCTTCGGGGGCCCTAAGCAGTGAAAGCACAGCCTGCTTTTAGTGCTTTCTTTAGGTTACAACTTGTAAATAATGAAAAAGCTTTTCCAAACCCGGAAAGTCATGAAATTCATTCTAGGAATGGAAAAACTATTTTGGGTGATAAAACGATTACTTTCGATTCAAGAATCTGACACGGTGACACGTGTATTGATGTGGGAGTAATCTTCTAGTTTAGCGTTGTAACGTCGTCAAGTATTTTTTATCATATGTGAACGGAACCTTTCTATTAAAATCTACTAAAAGTTTGGTAATTATCTAATCCATATGAAATTTTCACCGATTATTAAGGGAAGAAGGAACTTTATAACTGTGTATTTATTTGTACTTGTAATTAATGTATAAATAATCATTTTTTCGGTCACTACAAGAGATGTTTACGACATTAAAATACTTAACGACATTACGAAGTTACAAGGCTAAACTAGAAAATTACCAAAGTAATTCTTGCTTTGCTCTGTGTGCAACAGCAGTGGCTTGTACTTGTGCTGTCTGTGCACTCACTGGCATTTCACTCACTGTTTGAATCAGAAAGAAGCTGTAAAGAAAGACCCCAAAAAAACCTTCCAAACGTTTTGGCATCAAAGTCCATAAAGGAACAAAAAGCAAACAAATATCAGTAATTATCGTTTCATCCGATCGAATTTCCTTCCTTCTTCGATTACGTTTATTTCCTGAGACTCGACTACTTAACTTAAAATAGGTTGCTTTTAACAGACTCTGTTCGCAATTATTTTGATTCATGGTACACTTTTTTGGCAAGAGTGTCGTTTCACGGAATAAATAGCCTCGACTCCTTTTTCACATAAAAGGAACGGTTTTTCTTTAATCACCGTTTTTTTTTATGTTGTTATGAAAACAAAAGAATCGCTATTTGAGAATGTACACCAGTTTTAAATAAGTAGAACTTCTTTTTCAAAAATAAATAGAAAAGTTTTGTTTTTTTAATTTAAACAAGAAAATAATTCTAAAACTTTTTTTCTAATCTAGAATTTTTCTTTAAAAAAAAGTTTTGTTTTCTCGTTTAAAATTTTAAAATAAGTTATTTTTAATTATGTTGCTGTTGAAATAAAATAAAAAAGGTTTTATATTGTTTATTTTTGTAAAAAAAAGTTCTAAACTTAACTTTTTAAATAGCGATTGTTTTGTTTTCATAATAACATAAAAAACGGTGATTTAAAAAAAAAAAACTGTTTCTCTTTTTATGTGAAAAAGGAGTCGAGGCTATTTATTCTGTGAAATGACACTCTTGCCCAATTTTTGCCTTTTTTAATTTTTTTACATTAAAGGAATGACTTGTTTATGTTTTTTTTGTTGTTGATTGAAAATTTTTACCCAGAAAAGAAATGGAGCAAGAGCGAGTCCTGGTTATGAGACGTGATGGCGTGTAACGACCCCATAACCCTCCCCTGTATTTATTGTCAATTGTTTCGACTCTAAACGTACGATATATCGGCCCTGGCGACCTAAGTCAAAAGAAGACACTCTGACATTTTGGCCCCAATATGATCATCTAATGAAAATTTTGCTAAGTCATGATTCAAAAAATTTAAATCAATTTTTTTTATCAATTGGACACTAAATTTTCAGATTATAAAACAATTCAACATTTTAAAGATTTTTAGTGGGTTCTAATGTAAGGTCTCTAGTCAGTCAATTCCCATTCTAGAACCAACAAACACCACCAACTCTATTTGGTTGATCTTTGTAAAACCTCAATATAAAATCAGATCGTTCTAATCTAGGTCATCCCCTCTACCTTAAGGCTGAAAACACAGCAAGATTAATAAAATGAATTATTTACTAATTTCCTATCATTTATAGGTGACTTGAGCCAAGGTCAACTTGGTTTAGCGGCACTAACATCAAAACAAAAAGAATTTCGTGACAAACTAGAACTGACAATCGAATATGCTAAATCACTTTCTTGTAAACGGTAAGTCACTTCAAATAGGAATGAAATTGTTAGATCAATAATAATTAATATTTGGGGCAGGTATTTTAGAACCATTAAAATTAAAAAAAAAAAAAAAAGAAAAAACAATTTTAGGTTAAATCTCTTTTTATTTGACCAGTGTAATACTAACTTAACTAGCAGAACCCATGTAAATTCCATGATAGTTGAATTTTTTTTAAATTCGGTATAAAATAAAACAATATATGATAATATCTATTAAAAAAAAATCAAAGGGAGGTAATTTGCTCTTCTTTATTTACTGTTTCTAATGATTGTTATTTGTGAGAACAGGTGGACAGAAATACAGGTAAATTAATAATTAGATAATTCTCACCTAATATTTAGTATTTGAAAAACAAAAAAAAATACATGTGAGTTTTAATGATTAAATTCATGAAAAAAAATTCTTAATAATCTTAATAATTGTTTAAAGCAAAATGATTCCATATTGAACATCCATTTTTCAGGGTCCATATTGTATCTGGAAAGAAAGATGCGTCTTCCAATGATGTAAATGAAGAAACTTATTTGAAAAACTTGGCATATGCAGCCAATCGACTTCAACAGGTCAGGAGGGAAAAAAAAGCTTTTTTTTTCATTTTGTTAGAGATTATCTATTATAATATATAAATCAGATTGTTGTACTTGTATGAGATCCTACATCCTGTAACTTTTCAAAAAATGAAACCTTAAAAAAAAAAAATGATTCAGAATACTAAAATTTGCATATAAACGGTACTACTTATGTATATAATAGGCTTCGTTAGCTACTTTACAGAAAAGCATTATAAATTAATTTAGTAAGAAAAAAAAACATTGAAGATGAATTTAGTATTAAAAAAAAGCATTAACTGCTTTCCTATATAATAGGCTTGTGGCAGCACACATCATCGATAGTTATATGTAGGCGCCATTACCCACCACTGTGGCCAAGGTTGGAAGATACCAAAAAGTACAATAAAGACTGGCTTTTATATTTTAATAACAATTTTATTTGAGATTGATAAAGGTTGAAATGGATGAGTTGGTGTATTAGAGAAGTGAGTGAAATGTTTTTTGAAAGTGAAAAAAAGAGAAATAGATGTTTGAGTGAAAAATAATGGATTCGGTAAATGTTCCATAAAAAGTTGAAGTTTTGAAAATAAAGTTGGACCGGAATTATTTTCTTACTCGCTAGTGAAAAAAAAGGTACACAAGTATGTATGAGTGTTGAGTTTCAAAACGAGGCTATGGGTATCAAGCATTTGCTGTTTAGGACCTAGTAGCCGCCTTTGTTGCTAAATGATGGCAGTGTCGCTAGTAGTATGCTGGCTTAAGAAAGACCAAGTAGATATAACTGAAAGGCCGCCCAAATGGGGCGATGCACATGTGACGCATGTTGTTGGTCGGGATGCTGAATAAGAGTCTTTTCAGTGATCTTCTATAGCTCCGTTGTCTGAGGAATTGACTTGAGAATGAAAGCAGAAAAATATGATTTTCATTTCTTATATGCTCTAACCTAGGCTTTTTGCATTCAGTGTTACCCTTCACCTAAATGAGTTGCTCTCTTGAGTTAACGAGCCCCATCTGCTCAAGGTGAATGTAATTGTTTTGACTGGGATTTGAACTCTCGTGATACAATTTAAGAACCCCAACTTTTACCAACACTCCACCCTTGCCGTCTCAGCAATTTGATGCATGAATGATTGACCATATAATTATGAATAACTAATTCAGTTCGTAGGAAAATTTTCAGGCAAAAAAATTAATTTTATTTCAGGAAAATATTCTTGGTTTAATTGAAGCTGTCAATTCTCGAATCAGTGTTCCTAATTATTTTCTGGATGATCCAAGCAAAGGTATTTCTATTTCCTTCCAACCTTTTTGCTTTTGTGCCGGTGCTTTTGCAGAACAAGCAAATGGAGAAATTGTTATAAGACAGCAATTTGATTGACTTGGGTTTAGAGGTTAACATTTCATTAGCCAATCAAATTGCTGTCTCGTAACCGGTCCTCGACCCAAAAAAAATATTCCGGACAATTTCTCCATTTGCTTGTTCTGCAAAAGTGCCTCTATGCCAAGGGTCAGCAAACCTATGGCCCATGGGCTGGTAAAGGCCCACAAGGACATTTTGATGGCCCACATGCTTTATTCATTTCTGTTGCTAATTTGATACTGCTCAAATTTTTATTTTTAATATTTCCTTTTTTTACAAGTGAGCTTATTTTTTAAATATAACAATCCACAAACATTCAAGATTTCCTCAAAAGTCATTTAATCTGATTTTCTTTTGGGTTTTATCTTTTTTTTATTCTCCGTTTTTTGTTGTTGGACAATTCTCGTATATACGTTACTCAGTCTTCTTTAAACTTTACATGTATGAGACCTGGAAAAATAATCAACAACAATTCTTTGTTTAATATCGAGTTTATTGTCATTTTAAAGTGTTTTCGTGTTGATGTCCATTTTGCTCTCCAGTTCTTTTCCTTAGTAGCGTGTTACAAGCCCTAATAGAAGAGAGGTGGACAATACTCAGTTCCTTGCTGTTGTCAAACTTTAAGCAAAGCAACTGCTGTAGTGCTGTTGCTCTCGCTGTTAGGGCTGTTTGTCTGCTCACTTCTTTCTTGTCTGGTTTTATGGACATTTATTGACGCTTCACTTTGTGCATTAAAAAGCAATCAGTATTTTGTTTGTGCGTAAGGACCACACGTCATAGATCAATGGCTTATTGTCATTCTGTTCTTGCAATCGTCTGAATTTAGTTTAATCTAAGGATCCACCACGTTATATACAGAAATGACAATAAAAAATTTTCAAAACTATATTTACTATCTCCTCTCATCAAATCTCTTTTCTCATTAGAATAAAATAAAATATTTAATAGATTCTTAGCAATTTTTATTTCTGTAACTGTCATTATCAAACTTTTGAACTAAGAATGATAAAAAACATTAATTTATAATCCTAATTATTCTCCCACATAAAAACAAAATGAGAAAATTAGACTGAATTTTTTGTTTTAATTTGAGTTTTATTTTTTTACAGCTTTTGAATATGTAAAGAAAATCAATCATCCAAACCTTAAGATGCAGTGTGTAAGTTCTTTGCTTCAAATAGCAACATTTAATTTTTGTAAAGCCTCTGTATGTATGTGTGTGTCTGTGTCAATAATATATATATATATATATATATATAATATGCACAGAAAAAAGGAAGAGTGGATTTCCAGAAAATAAGTTAAAACTAAAAATTAGGTTTAAATATATAGTTATAACACTAAGATACTTCATTAATATGATTAGTCCAAAATTCATAAATACTGCTTTAATAAAAGTATAGCGTTGTTTTTTTTTGTTCTGAAACCATTATATTTTATATATTCATATAAATTAAAATTTTGATTATAATTATTTTTCTTTGAAAAATAAACAGATTTTATAATAATAAAAAATACAATTTTAAATATGCTTGATCCTTTTTTCATCTCACCAAAATCCAGATGGGAAATTTTTTATTCCTTTTTATTGATTAAATTAGAATATGGTAGTATCAATGTGTTACCTTTTATTTTTTATAACATCCGTCTAATCTCCATGAGATTAGAAAATTATTCCTTTCATAGAAGTGTGAATAGTCAAATAAGATTATCTTACATTTAATATATCACTTTACTAGATTCACTTACATACTTATTGTCAGTTATACAATATCTTTTTTTCAAACAAAACTTTTATGTTCAATTTCAGTTGAGAATTATTTTTTCTTAAGTTTTTGAAAAAGTTGTGAGAATTGTATGCGACCTTAGAAAAAAACAAATATTGGAAAAAAAAGTGTGACATAGATAGGTATTTTCATCATCAATTGAAACTGTTATAAAATAATGTCTTTCTAACATTTTTTTTATTCTTACATAAAGCACGTTATTTACATGCACCCAGTTAAGACCATTTATATTTTATTAATTGACAAGGTCATATAAGATCTGTAACATACATTGTTAGTCATTTTTCTTTTCCCTGTGTGTGAGTTCTGGTCTTCTGAAAATGAAAGATGACCCAGAATAAAGTTCATGCATGTTTCAGGTGATCACTAAAACTGCCCTGTGCCATTCCCCCCCCTCTCTCTCTCTGACCAAAAAAACTATTACTTGCCTCTTATATATCACTGTAAATCATCCCTCATGACTTGCTGGTGGGTGTCTCTCAGCAATCTCACCACTGTGTAAATCATTATAAATCATTATAACATTATTGTAACTTAAAATGGAATTAAGGGGAGGGGAGTGAGAATTTTATTAATTTTTTGTTGTCTAATTTTTGGTCTATAAACGTGGAAATATTCCCATTAAATTTAGATTTAACCCCAGCTATCACAGAGCAGGAAGGAGATAACTCCTCTATTTTAGGAGGCTGGATTCAACGGATTTTCTCACTTTGACTAGTCTTGGACCGGAGACGTGACCATTAGATTTACTGCTGTTACTTACTACCACCACCACTGCAACTAAGCACTTGTGGTTATTGGAATTTCTACTACTGTTATTTTGGATAAATTACAACTACAATTGAATTTATTTTACCAAGGTTCAGCTTTTTTAACCAAAGACAATGCCACAAGAACCAAAATTTTTAAATTTATATGATTTTATCATCAATTAATAATTAAATTAGGTTAAAAAATATGTTATAAATTGAAATATTTTCTTTCTAGGATGTTTTTCATGTCCAAATCATGAATGGTAATTTGACGGCAAATCTCAAGAAATGGCTTCCAGTCGTAGGTAAGTACGATTTTACTTTTATTTCATTTTTTGATGCCAACTTTAGATTCATCAAACTGAGTTTCAATTCAATTCTTCATCTTTTGAAATAAAGCTCTTCCAAAAAAGTATAAATTCAAATATCTCTTCTTTACCTAGCTGTAGGTCAAATGAGTTAGATTAGATAGAGCAATTTATTTATAACTTTTTAATATGGGTTTTTATAAAATTTGGCCAGTCAGTGTGAAGCAATGGTAAAACTTTGGAATCCTATTACATGAGTTTAACTTCCTATCCAAACCATAACATTTACTTTTAGCTGTCTAAGATGAGGCTCATTAACTCGAGGGTGGGGTATCTTATGTAAGTGTAACGATAACACTAACTCCAAAAACCATGGTAGATGAGACCCGTAGTAACTCATCTAGGACAACACTCATGACAAAAGGCCAGGGATATAATAAGCATGCGAAACTGGCCTTGTGCCTAACCAATTAGATATAACCAGATATATATTTTAGATATAAAAAGCACTGGAAGTTGTAACTGAAATATAACTTCTTTTATTCCATTTTATGATGAAAAAGTTAAGATTATTTCATTCAAACTCAGTAGTGTTTTGATATATGGTTAAGTGTAAGTTTTTTTTTGTTTTGAACTGTTTTGCAGCTTAACTGCTCACTCATTTTTCAAACAATTGTTACACTTCATATTTCAGATAAGTAAGGACCGAACTTAAGTTTTAACATTAATCAGACATGTACCAACTGAGCTAAATCGCCAAAACATTTCAAGGCGTAATTTTAATGTACATATTAAAAATGTGACATTCCTTAGGCGATCGTTCAATTTTGAACACCAATAAACATTTAATAAATTTTGTTTCAATGAATGAAAAAAGTTTCTAAGTTTAATCTTAACCATAATACTTTTCATGCTCGCATTTTTCTATATAATAATCAATTATTCTCCATAGATGTTTTAAATCTTGTGAGTTTTCATAAAAAAAATTTAACATTATTATTCTGTATAGTTTAAGAACTAATTTAACTGCTACTTAATAAAGTAAGTTTTATTTCACTCATATTTGCAGTAGGATGACAATATCCGTATTTATATATCTGAATTTAATTTCCATGATTTAGGTCATATCCAGATTGCACAAGTTCCTGACAGAGGGGAACCCAACACTTCAGGTGAAATTAATTATAACTACATTTTTGATCTGCTTCAATCTGAAAACTTTGATGGCTTCATTGGACTGGAATACAAACCTAAAGGTAAATCTATTTATAGAAATAATTTTTTCTTTTTTTTTTTTTTTTTTTTAATAATGTCTAAACTTATTTTTCCTTCAAAATTTCAGGTTTGACTACTGATGGCTTATCTTGGATTAAAGAATTTGGACTACAGCTGTAGATCTGCCTGAAAAATAATTTTGAAAATCAAGATTATTTAATTGTCTAAGTATGTATTTTCTAAATTTTAAAGCAAGTAGTACAATGAACAAAAAAAATCAGATATAATTCAATATGGATTATAACTGGAAAAGTTTTATTTAACATAAGATGTACAGGCTGTTTTTAAAATTTTTAAAAATCCAAAAAACTGGAAAGAAAATATAGTTATGAATAAAGGAACCACATTTCCAGACAGAATAGATAAAGTGGTCTTTGTACTTGGTCTGGAAAATGGTTAAAATAAACTGTTTTGTAAATATATGTGTGTGTGAGATAGATAGATAGATAGATATCTCCTCTTAAATTAGTCAATAAATAAACCTTTTCATATGACTACTAATGTACACCGACAAGCCTTGAAATTTGATGGATTTGTTATTTACAATCTCTGGAATATTTTTACTTGGATGATTAACAAATGTAGGAATCAAGTTATCATAGAAAAAAAAAACATTAATCCTAAAAGAAATTAAATTTTAAATCAAAGATATTACCAGATTTTTATGTGCCCCTTCCCAAGGAAAAAAAAATATATATATCTACTATAAGTTGAGATAGACTTCTCAGATCAATGTCTTAAATTTTTGGACCCCGAAAGGCCAATTGCAAAAAAAGGCCACAGCTGATAAAACCATTCAAGATCCTCTAATGAAACAGCTCTGATTGGTTTATTTGCTAGTTATCAGGGTCCACAGTATTAAATAAGACTAAAATAAAATTTAAACAGAATTCTTTTTTTTCTTTCTTCCTCCTTATTGTTTGTGCAACTGCTGAGTTTAATAAAAGTAGATTCAGCATAGAATGGATTGCATGATGAAGAGGAGGCCAGATAAAAAGTATGAAGAGAGACAAATTAAATAAAAAAGAATGAGAAGACTTGTTGGAAAGAGACAGAATCAAAATATCCAGTACCAAAGGGTTCCACTTGCCAATAAAATAAAAGAATGACACTTTCTGCTTACAAACATTAGACATTATGAAGAACTCTATTGAAGGCATTATAGGCAGATTCCAAGTCAAAGATCATCTGTCGCACTTGGCTGTCATTGAGTTCTTCAGACGCTTGCATTCCACTTAGAGTTGTCAGCCTAGAAAAGAAAAAAACATATCAATTTAGATAAACAAGTCTAAAGTAAGAATTACACAAGAAGGCTTTTTTTTAATTCAGTTACAAGAAACCATGATGCCTTATTAGAACTCAATTCTTTTGGTAATACTGAATTCCAACACCCATGAGTGCCATATTTAGTGATAGTTAGTTCAAACTGCATATGAACACCCATGGGTGCGAAAATACACTAATACCACAAAATCAAAATTAATTCATCGATTCTCCCCGACTTCCCACCTTATATAGTCTTTATATCGCCGGCTACGTCACCCCCAAAACAAGCTGAGAAGCTCCGGAAAGTCCCGAGGTCTAACGAACCAGCTTATACCCTTAAAAGCATTAAACATCAAGCAAAAAACAAAAAACAAAAAATACAAGTAAACAAACAAATAAATAAATAAATAAACAAATTCGTAAACAAAAAAAGAATAGAAAAACGCGAACAAAAAAAATCAATGAAAATCTTTTTATATCGACTTTTCGAACTATTGTTTTCATCTTTATTCCGTATATACATGTTTTTTTTTCTTGATCACGGTTCATGTAGTTTGAATAAAGTAAAAGATTCAATGTTCAACCTATTTCTCTCTCTTTCTCTCGATCGCTCTCTCAATCTCTAAATCTCTCTTTCATTCTCTCTCTCCCAATCTCTCTCGCTTTCAATCTCTCTCTGACTCACAATCTCTCAATCTTTCTCTCTCATACTCTATCATTCTTATACTCTCTCTCTCAATCTCTCAATCTCTCTCTCTCACTCTCTCTCTTATACTCTCTCTCAATCTCTCTCTCACTCTTATACTCTCTCTCAATCTCTCAATCACGTAGTTTGAATAAAGTAAAAGATTCAATGTTCAATAGACGCTCTTGGTTGTGACCTGAAGGTTCGCAAGATCGATCAACTGAATGAGAATCAAGTGTTCATCAGCCAAAATGTTGTCAGGTGCAGGTTTTATCGTCGATCGCCTGCGGAAGGCATAAGACTTGATCAGCCAAAATGTTTTCAAGATAACAATAGTAAAGATGAGGATCACACTCAAGCCATGTCGATATAAAGAGTGGCCCAAAAGTAGGTATACAGTTATTAATCTTTATATATATGTAATTTATTTACTTGGTGAGCACCAACCCAAGTTTGGCACAAGGTAATTTTTACGTGTTCTTACACGGGCTTTTTGTTTTCGCTGTTGCCCTTCAGCTAAGCTTTCTCCAGCTGCTCTAGCTGCTCTCTCCAAGTTAACGAGCTCCATGTGAGCAAGGCAGCTAAAGGTGAATGCAATGGTCTTGATTGAGATTTGAACTCCCGTACTACGATTCCAGAACCCTAGCTCTTACCAATGCTTCAACTTTGCTGCCCAACTTTGCTTTATTGAATAAACCATTTTACATAAATATACTTAGAAGAATCAGATTTTCGTGTTTCAATGAGATCCTATATCCTTTAGCCCTCTTGAAAATAAAAACCACAATTGTTATTAAACAAAACAAAAAAAAAACTACTATTTATGCGTAGAGCTCCTCCGGAAAAAGAAACTATGATATTTATATACATCAACAATGATTTTGACCACTAAAATTTGCATACGTGCGGTTCTGCCTTTTTATATCATCGGCTTCGTTAACTAATATAGAAAAAGGCATTAGAAACGAATTTAACATTAAAAAGCATTAGAAATGAATTTAATATAAAAAAGCCACAGGAGCGATTTTAGAATTAAAAAGCATTAGAAATGAATTTAGTATTAAAAAGCATTAGAAATGAATTTTATATTTAAAAGCATTAGAAACGAATTTAGTATTAAAAAGCATTAGAAACGAATTTAGTAATAAAAAGAATTAGAAAAATTATTTAGTATTAACATTAGAAACGAATTTAGTATTAAAAAAACATCAGCAATGAATTCAGTATTAAAAAAACATCAGCAATGAATTCAGTATAAAAAAGCATTAGAAATCAATTTCGTATAAAAATCATGATAACATTGTACTTCTTATTTTCTTGTTTAATGACAGGAATTCATAGCGTTAATTCGAACTAAACGCTTAATATGACAAATTTCTTGTGGGTTTTCTCCTCGCTAAAACGCGAAAAGTGAACACGCGAAAAGTGAACACGCGAAAAGTGAACATGCGAAACGTGAACACGCGAAAAGTGAACACGCGTAAAGTGAGATGTCCCTGTACGTACTTTTGGCCCACCTTGTACTTGGTAGATTGCCAATGAGTGACGAATACCTTTCTCAATAAGTGATAATGAATAATATATTTGAAAGATTTCGTTTTCGATAAGAAAAGCCTACAAAAAAAGGTGTAGTAAAGGGCAGAGAAAGATAATAAAAATATCCCTGATGAATCCAATATTATATAATTCATACTGAACGCATTATTTTTTAATGTATAAATTATCCCATCAATCGAAAGTACAGCATTTAAAATAGAGACTTGTTTCGTTTTATTTGCACACACACAAAATAAATAAAAGAACGAACAATAGGGGACTAGAGCAAACTCATTTGCATGAATAGAATTTCATTCCAACGCGCATGTCCAAACAGGTAGCGTTCATAAAGAAATAAGTGAATTTAAATAATATATCTGGGCCTAACTGTAGACTACAGGGATACGAGGGTGGTTAATTGGGGATTGGTTATATTAACTTGTGGGACAATAAATACATTGTACAGGCACTTGTCACTTTACGCGAGGATTACGTTTCTAAAGGGTTCGCGTAAAGTGATTTTTTCGCGGAATGTGAATTTAAATAATATATCTGGACTGAAGTTTAGACTACAGGGGATACGAGGGTGGTTAATTGGGGATTGGTTTTATAAACTAACATGTGGGACAATAAACACATTGTATTTCTTATTTTCTTGTTTGAACCCCATCGTATCACTTGGTTAGTCTAAGGGCAACCATTTTTTAGCGTGATTTTTTTTCTAATATAGAGGTTCGATTTACTATGATATATACTTTGGACCCTAAGAGGCTTAAATATCGGCCCTGACAACATAAGGCAAAAGAAGACACACTAGTATTAAGAATAATCTTAAAATTTATTAAAAAATAAATCCAATAAAATAAATAAAAATAAAAATATTATAAGCCTGATATTTTAAGAAAAAATAAAACAAATGAAAATAATAACAAACACAATTAAACCTCAAATTTTAAAAAATACAATAAAATGAATGAAAATAAATTTTTTTTCTTAATAATCCCGAATTAAAAAAAAATCACAATAAACTAAATAAATATAAGAATAAAATAATCTTAAAATTTATTAAAAACAACAACAAAATAAATAATGATAAAAATAAAATAATCCTGAAATTAAAAAAAAATTGAGTGAAAATAAAAATTTAAAAAATTCTAAAATTTAAAAAAAAAGTACAATAAAATAAAAATAAAAACAAAATAAAAAATAAAATAATCCTGAAATTAAAAAAAAGAATGAATGAAAATAAAAATTTAAAAAATCCTAAAATTTATTTAAAAAAAAGTACAATAAAATAAATAAAAATAAAAATAAAAACAAAATAAAAAATAAAAAATAAAAAAATCTTTTTTTTTTCTGTGAAATAAAGTTTCGAAACAGAAACGACCGAACAAATAGTAAAAAAAACAAAAGAAATTACTAGAATAATCCGATTGGACAAAATAAATTAACAACGAAATTCAGATTCGGAAAAAAAAAGAAAAATCGAAGTTTATTCACCTTTAGTTAGACATTTCCTTTTTTTATTTTTGTTACGAGCGAGAGCGAAGAAAACGACCTTTTTTTAAAAGTTACATTGCATGTGATTATCTCAAATGCTGAAAATAGAGTTGTCTACCCTGTTGAAAACGTTGATTTAATTCTGATACACAAGATGGCGCTGTTTTAATAGTCGATCGGACGACTTAATCTGATCAAACTGCTTTCTTCTCTTTTTTTTTGCAAAAGAAAAGCTTTATAACTGCACGGCGTATCGATACCTACATAGGATAAGATTGCATTAAATACAATAATACGAAGAAATAGACGAAATGAACTTCTCTAATACTCTCTCTCTCTGTCTCTCACACGCACACACACAAAGAGACACACACACACACATATGTATATGTATATATATGTATACATATATTATATATATATGATAATTACTTGGTGAGCACCCCCAAGTTTGGCACAAGGCCATTTTTACGTGCTCTTACCCGGGCTTTATATATTCGG
>JAUZSX010269681.1:0-14978 GCA_034780655.1 Idiosepius hallami
ACTCTAACTATAATTTTAAGCAACCTTATTACTTAGAATAATATATATACACACACACACACATATATATATATATATATTTACTTGGTGAGAGCACCAATCCAAGTTTGGCACAAGGCCTTTTTTATGTGCTCTTACCCGGGCTTTTTAAATGCAGTGTCACCCTTCATCTAGATGAACTGCTCTCCCGAGTTAACGAGCCCCATCTACCCGGAGCAGCTAAACATGAATGTTATGGTTTTGACTGGGATTTGAATTCGCGTTATACGATCGCAGCAGAGCCCAAGTTTCTATGGCTCAGTTTACAGTTATTTCAAAAGCAAACTTAGATCTGACACCTGACATAAAACGATAAGAGTTGAATGAAAGCCTTATCAGATAAAGTCCTGTAGGACAAAGACCTCTCCAACCTAAAAGTACAAAAATAAAAGACTTTACTACAGTTAGCGCGTCCGTTCATCATGGTCTCAAAAAGCTTCCATTCGAAATGTCCAAAAATGAAATAAAATCTTTTTAATCCTTTCGACCCTAAAGGGCCGATATATCGGCCTCAGTAACTTGATGCAAAAAAAAAAGACCCGGGCATTTTGTCCCTAATATGGTCCTTTAACGACTCCGAGGGACTCGTTGGTAATTTTGCTAAGTCAGGATCCAAAGGTTAGGGCCGAAATATTGGTACGGTCGGTGTGGGTGTGTTTTCTTTTGCCTTAGGTTTCCAGGGCCGATATATCGGTTTCGTAGGGTTCAAAGGGTTAAATCAGAAGTTGTCACCCCCTAAAATCATCCCGCGGTTAAAGTCGCTTTGAAGACACCGGTTCCCGTTAGATAATCGAAGTTAACTCCTTTCTCTACCGACAATGGAATGAGTCCATTACAATAAAGGACAATAATGCTTTGCCCAAGCACTCGGAGGAGTTACCAGGTGGTTCGGACCTTCCTCGCAGGGAGTGGGTGAAACTTAACAGTGCTCAGGCCAAGGTGGCGAAAACGAGAGATAATCTCAAGGGGTGGGGATTCGTTCGGGACGCAGTTTGCCCATTTGGGGCTGCCGAGCACTGAGCAGACCATCGCTCACCTGCTCACGGACTGTTCACTTGCCTTGCCCTGACGTGGACTTGAGGAATGCAACAAAAACCGCCCGCCGCTTCCTCTCTAGATGGAGCGGCACGATATGATGATGATCAAATTTAACCCTTTAAACCTTAAATAACTGATATCCCAGTCGTGGCAACCAAGGGCAGAAGGAGACACAGACACGCCGATATTTCGGCCTCATCCTTTTGACCCTGACTTAGCAAAAATTACCAACTAGTCACTGCCTCATCCTTTTGACCCTGGCTTAGAAAAATTTACCGACTAGTCACTCAGAGATGGTCCATATTTGGGTCAAAATGTTGGTGTGTCTTTTTTGCCTTAAGTTAATGAGGCCGATATATCGGCCCCTTAGGGTCGAAAGGGTTAAACAATCTCGAGCCTAGTCAGTGATCACTAGTTAGATGTGTGGCCATTTAAGTATACCAGGTACCATATCTTGTGCTGGGGTGGTAAATATCCAGGTTATACAGGTATCTGGGGGCGTGGTTAAGCCATCGGGTAAATGCACCCTTTAGTCTTTGTTTGGACAGGCATCTAGTGATGTGGTCACCCATTTTAGTACTGAACAAGCTTTATGTTGCTTAACTTTGTATAAAGAATTAATTAAAATATTGACCAACAACAACTTTCTCTCCTCAGATATTAATGATTATTCTTGTAAGATTGTTGAAATTATTTTTTAAAACTATTTTTGGTTGACATGCCGATATAAGAAAGAAATCAAAGCGACACGCAACCCGGTATATATGTATAGATGGCGATTATTGCAGGCAGATTAGACCTTGTTAGTCGGTACGGTCGGTTGGTTCGTTATTATTTGGGAGTTCTAGCCTGATTTAGAACAATATCGCTCACTCGACTGACAAAATAGTTTCTCCCCATTTCACCCCCTCTCTCTCCACTCTGAATAATGGCAGAGAAGGCACAATGGAATTGACGACACACCCACAGTGCATTATTAAACGAGAAGGCAGCAGCAGCAGAAAAATAGGATGGCATTTTTTGCAAGATGACTCTGTCTGTTGCCATTCCGTTTTAACTAATATTGCCTGGTCCTATCCTAGGACATATGGGTAGTGAATGACTACTGGGTTAGTGCAGGGTGATTGTTCTGCTGTGTGCTGTGTGTTGTTGTTGTGCACTCACTGTGCAGTGCACTCCCTTCCCTGCCGTTGTTATGCAGGGCAGGAATATCTCCCTCCTCAACTGTTCGGCCTTGGATTAGTTTTCCTGTTGTTTAGAGCTTTTTTTTTTTGCAATCTCAGAGTATTCTGAAACTCCCAGTCCTCACCCCAAGGGGTAACTCTAACCGAGGACGTTCTTTTTTTTTAGCTTGAATGGTTTCGTTGATAGTGAGGGGATTGGGGAGGGGCAAGGTTTTTCAGTTTCAGTTCGAATACTTAATGCATTCGACTGATCATGCCACCGACCAGCCTTCCTTGTAGTGTTAGTACCTAATATACCTAAGTGGTCACCCATCTTTACTGAACACGTTGCTTAACTCCGGTCGTTTGACGGACATCGTGCTCTGGGCACCCACCCACTGACAACGTGAATTGACCGTAATTTGGAGGTTGACGTCCCTTTGTGGGAATTCGAATAAACCCACGAAGAAGAAACAAGAAAACCTCCTTTTTTTTCATTTGCTAACCAACTGCAGGGTCCTAAGTACACAGCCCGGCCCTGACAATAAGGTAGACTACTAGATTGAGATTGCCTTAGTTGCACAATGCGGTGCGTAGCGTGCGGTTGCGGTGGTGACAGTGGTTGATGGTCGGAATAAGGAACCCATCATCATTATTTGAAAAATGCATTTCTTTTTCATTTGAAATGTTCTTTGGGATTTTAAGGACTGGGACTATGGAGGTTAGGGGGGGGCAATGGTCTTTAATTTTGGCATTTCTTTCCTTCCTCCCTTCCTTCCTTTACTTATTCCCTTCTTCCTTTTTTTTTCTTTCTTTCATTCCTTTCCTTCCACGTAAAACATATTCTTTGTTCTTCAAATTTGTTTTTTGCGATTCTTCAAACCAATTCGTTTAAAATTCCGGTTAATTTTTATTTCTTATTTTGCATAAATCCAGAAACTAATGAATTGTGGGAAACAAAACATTTATTTGTCGTTTGAAAAAAAACAAAAAAAACTTTAAAAATTTCGGATAAAATAAAATTTGACGACTAAAGAAGATTGAGAAGAGAAATAATGGAAATGATTATTAGTTTGGGGTTAATTTTTCTCTCCTCTTTTTAATGTTATTTATTTCGTATTACGGTTAGGGTTATTTAACACCACAAGAAAGAAGGAAAAAAAATTATGACTTTTTATTTTAACCCTTTAGACCCTAAAAGGTTGATATATCGATCCTACTCCTGTGGACATAAAGGCAAAATAATGCACACTGATATTTTAACCATAATATATTTCTCTAATATAACGGCTCTGAGTGACTAAACTTGGTAATTTTGACAAGTTAGAATCCAAAGGATTAAAGAAAAAAAAATGGTTTTCGTGTCAAGATGGGAAATTTTCACATTCTATTTTTAGAACAGACGGAAATGAATTTGCTTTTTTCCCGCTCATTTTAGAAAAGACGACTAGAAAATTGAATGATATTCTAGGAAAAATAATAAAAATTAAATTCGGAAAAAATCGGGATTAACCCTTTAAATCCTAAGGGATCGATATGTCGGCCTTATTAACCAAAGACAAAAAAGACACACTGGCATTTCGTCCCTAATATGCTAATTTAATAGGAAGGCTCTGAGTGACTACTTGGTAATATTGCTAAGTAAGGATCCAAAAGTGGAGGTTGAAATATCTGTGTGTGTGTATTCTTTTGCCTTAAGTCGCCATGGCCGATATAGGTTCTTTCTTCGGGTTTAAAGGGTTAACATACATATACATACAAATATCCCGATTTTTTTTCAGAATTCAAAATGGGGGACAGTGAGAGTATGTATTATTTGTGGGTTATGTAATTATTGAAATGGATTCTTAATCCTTCGGACCCTAAAGAGCCGATATATCGGCCTTAGTAAACAAAGGCAAAAAGGCACAATGACAATATTTCGACCCTGATATTGTTCTTTAATGGAGCGGCTCTGAGTGACTACTTGGTAATATTGTCAGGGTCCAAATGATGGAGGTTGAAATTGGTTGTTTGTCTTTTTTTAAGTCGCCAGCCAGGGCCGAAATAAGACACTAACACCAATATTTCAGCTTAAATCTTTGGACCCTGACTTAACAAAATTAACAACTTGTCACTCAGAGAAATTCTATTAAAGGACCATAAGGGTGGAAATTTCGGTGTGTCTAATTTTGCCTTAGATTTCTTAGGCCTATATTTCGGCCCTTTAGGGTCGAAAGGGTTAAGGAAAAAAAACCGCTTATTGGATGGGAAGGATTTCTTTCTTTCTTTCTTTATCGATCCCCCCCCAAAAAAAAACAAAAAAACAAAAAAAACAAACAAACAAACAAGGACAAAAATTTTAATGAATTCTTAATTTTTTGCCCTAAAAAACACTTCAGGTGTTCGTTTTTTTTAAACAATTTTTCCATCTTTTAAAGTAAAAACTTGTGTATTTTTTAAAATTTTTATTACGTAAATGTAAATGACTTATTTGATGAACTTTTTATTTTTATTTGTCTTAAAAAAATGCACGAACAATGAATGAACGAACGATGTGATATTTGGAGTGAAGAACATTCCAAATGGAGGGAGGCATTGATTCCCTGCTTTAATCAATCGTGCATGCAAATGCAAACGTTTTTGAAAGGAATATTCTATCGCTTAGAGAAAAAAACAACTCTTTTCCTTGTTTTAGAGGTGGAAATGAAGAACTTCATTTTCACTTTGAATAATGACATACAAGGAGGACCTTTTTTTAAAAGATAGACCTTATTAAAAGAAAGGAAGAGAGACTTTATTAAAACAAAAAGAGGGGAAGAGAGAGACCTTATTAAACGTAAGAGAGAGAGTAAGAAAGAGAGAGACCTTATTAAAAGTGAGAGAGAAACAAAAGAAAGAGAGAGACCTTATTAAAAGTGAGAGAGAAACAAAAGAAAGAGAGAGGCCTTATTAAAAGTGAGAGAGAAACAAAAGAAAGAGTGAGACCTTATTAAAAGTGAGAGAGAAACAAAAGAAAGAGTGAGACCTTATTAAAAGTGTGTGTGTGAGAGAGAGAGAGAGATAGTCCTTATCAAAAAAAGAAGGAAGAAGCTTTTTTTGTAGATGTTTATTACTTTTTTCTTAAAATAAGAAATGTTTTTATTTCTAAAACTTTGAGAAAAGTTGTTCTTTCTTGCAATTTTTCAATCAATTATTCAATTAATATTGATCGAAAGGAAAGAGCGGGTTGAAAACATTCTTTTCTTCTTTGAATTACTTTCTGCGACTGAATTGCTTGCCTGCAACCGCAACTGCTGCTGCTGCAAAGCTCAGACTGCTTGTGCTAACAACAAAACTCTAAAAGAAACCCAAAAGTTATTCCTCATAACGTTTGAATTAAAAATATCCCCCCCCCAAAAAAAAAAAAACACCCTAAAAATCTTGGTCCTAGAAAAAGAATCCAACCAACAAACCCCAAAAGCTAACCCTGGCTGTCCCTGATAGCTGGATGGGGTGGGTGTTTTGCGTGGTTGTTGTGAGTTCATTGGTTGTTGTTTTTACTTTTACTTTCAAAATCAAAACCATTTAGAAACAATATTGACTATCGTCTGGAGTCTGACGCACTCCGCTACGCCATTGCATTCACCTTAAAAATGGCCTTGTACCAAACTTGGTTGGTACTGCTCACCAAGTAAATATAATATTGACTGTCGTCTGTATTTAGGGTGAGTTTATCAAAAGTTGAGGGTTCCGCCGATCGTCGACCGACTGGACCGACCATTCATTCCTGATACAGATATTCGCACTGACAGTTGCAAACAGTAATTATTTTTAAAGTGAAAGTACTTTTAGTTAAGTAAAAGCAGGGTAAAAGCAATTGCGGGGGGCGCAAGCTCCCTAAGGGTCACAAGGCTCTTTGGCTTCACAGATCTCTAGTAATTAAAAAAAAATTACCAAATTAATTATTTGAAAAAACTAGAAAATTATTATCACAACTGAAATACACCTTATCAATCCATATTCCATCTCTCTTTCTATCTATCTCTCTTTCTATCTATCTCTCTTTCTATCAATCTCTCTTTCTATCTATCTCTCTTTCTATCTATCTCTCTTTCTATCTATCTCTCTTTATCTCGATATATATATTTTCATATTTGTATATGTATGTATAAATGGCCTTTGATCAAAAGCTCCAGTATGTTGGGGGGGGGAACAATTTAACTTTTTAGAGGAAATGGTGCTGCAAGACGTATTCTGCAACGGGACCGCAAGCTGGCTAAGCACGGCACTGAGTAAAAGTACTATTTTAATGCTAATTTTGCCCATCAGAGGCTGGAACCGTCGGAGACTCTTACTTTTATCATCGTTTCAAAAGTGGATAAAGAGGCATTATTATTATTACAATATTTATGAAGTGGGTAGCGTCAGCGACGGTGGAGTATTGGTAGAAGCTCGGGTAGTGAGATCGTGTTACGCGAGTTCAAATCCCAGTTAAAAACCATTACTTTCACTTTAGCAGCCTCGGGCAGATGGGGCTCGTTAGCTCGGGAGAGCAGTTCATCTAGGTGAAGGGTAACACCGAATATATCAAGCCCGGGTAAGAGCACGTAAAATGGCCTTGTGCCAAACTTGGGGGTGCTCACCAAGTAAATATCATATTTATGAAGTGGGTTTGAATTGGGGGTCGTCGTCGTGTTGTGTGAACACAACAAAACCAACAACAAATAATGGAAGAAAGTGGAATTAATAATTAAATGAATTCTTTAACGTTTTTTTTAAATGTTCATTTGTGGATGATCGCTTTCTGTATGTTTTGTTCAGTTTTTATTCTGAATCTAAAATGAGAATAAAACGAAGACGTTGTTGTTTGGATGTTGATGACATAGTCAGGAAAGACTATGGATCTAGGGGAGGGTTAGGGCCAGGGGAGAGAGCCCTCGACAGCAGGGCGGGCGCATATCACACACACAGGGCACATTATTATTTTTAATTTTTTTTCTTTCAACCTCGATTCATTAAAGGGGCTGGAATTTTATTTGGACACCTTACCTTCACCCTTCATTCGTTTTTTAAAAAATTTTTTTTTTTACAAAAACAAACAAATGAAACATTTGCCTTTCTTTCTTTCTTTCTTTTCGAATTAATAAAGAAAATACATTTATGACTTTATTCTTTTAAAATTGTTTTTACCTTTAGATTGTTAAAAAAAAATGAATGTGACTTTATTTAATTACTATGGGAAAAGTTTATATTCTTTTTTTCGTTGTGATTTGAAAAGTTCTGCTGCTGTACAATTTGCGATTCTTTCTGCAACAACAGCAAACACACCACAGACAGCACTTGCATTATTCGTTGCTGCAGTGAATGCACTGACTGACTGGAAGATACTGCTGCTGGAGTGCTAGCTGGTGTAAATGAATGAATGTAAAAAAAGGTGTCTGTGCCTCCTGTTCCTGTGTATAAGTGTCGAACTATCAAATATGGACGTTAAAAATCAAAAACTGTCAAATACAATGAGATGATGCATTATAGACTAAAAAGAAAAAAATTATTTTAATAAAAAAAAATTAATTGGCATTTTAGTTTTTTTTACAGTTTATTTTTTAAAGTTACAAAATATTTTGTTTTGCGTATTTGACTATGATTATTTTTGAGCTGAAATAATGATTTAAAATGTTGCTTAACTGTTTTGTGCTCTTTTAAAAAAATGACACTTCAATGTGATATTCTTAAAGTACACACACAACAACAGTACAATGTAACACAGTACAGTGTTAAGAGACCTCAAACCCAATTAATCTTAACTTTTTCCTCTTTTCTCGACCTTTTTAACAATGTCAGGTCTCTCGGGTGGGTATGGGCCTACTTTTTACCCCCCCCTCCGTTTTTGTGGTGAAAAATAGATTAACACCAAAAAAAAACACCACCAGAAATCGAATAATAGCAATAACAAAAACGATAACCGGATAAATCAATAAGATGGAAATTAAGGTTTATATTTTTTATTTCTAGAGTAAATAATAAAAAGTGGGGGACCCTAGAAAACACGTCCATATCGTCAGGACACACGCACGCACTGACTGCTTTAAGTACTGCTTGTGTGTGCTGTTGTTTTTTTTTCTTACTGCTGCCACTACTACTACTTGCATTATGAAACAAAGGCGGTGTGGGGTGGGGCACTGTGGAAGAGACGAACGGAGGGGGCGACAAAACCACTAGGCCATCATCATCATGAGTGACTACTCCCTTCACATTTAGAAGTAGCAGCCCTAGCAATCAGTCAGTTCAATCCATCATCATTCAATTGTCTGTCAGTCCCTTTTCTTCTTTTTCTTCCACTGAGACAAGAAGTGTTTGTTGTTGTTAAATCGATATCCACGACGACCACGATTCATTCTTGCCTTCAAATTATTCTTGGAGTTTTCCCGGAGTGTTGTTGGCTTTTTTTTTTTGGAGGGGCTTCTTCGTGGTTTCTTTTTGGATCCTTCTTGACAGTTTTTGCAGAAAAATAATATATATTTCGATTTTGATAAATGTGGATTGATCTGGAATTACTAAATAAAATTTTTCACAACACAACGTAACGAACGAGAAGAAAAATCAGAAAAGGATGAAGAGTATATATTCATGTTTTGTTGAAAAACCAACAACAAAACACAGCAGACCCGGCGAAGGAGGAAGAAGAAGCTTTTAACCAACCTTTTTTTTTTTCTTCAATTTTATTTAGAAAAAGAAAGAAAAAAAAAGTTGTCCTTATTATTCATTCATTGATTCATTCATTAATGCAATTGCAATAATCATGCAATAATTAAATTCAGTCCAGTCAGTCAACAACCAAAAGAAGCAGCCACTCAGCACCAGAGAGCACTACTCAGCACCAACTCAGCTCAGCCTTTTCGGATTATTATTATTATTATTAAATTCACTTATCAGGAATTCTTCAGATTTTTACTATCATCATCATCATCATCATCATCAAAATCACCATCGTCAAAACTTAAAGAATTTTCTTTTTATGGAATATTATTATAATTTTTTTTTTGTTAAAAAAATATTTTGGAAATCTTTTGCTGATGTCAGTTGAATTTGAACCTCTACATCATCAGATGATGATGTGGCGTGTGTGGTGGAGTTGTTGTTAGGGTGGCTTTGGCTCTTTCGTATTGTTGTTTAGTGAAACTTAAATTGTTCAGCTTTTTGCTTTTGATTTTTAAAAAAAGTTGATTGGGGGGTGGGAGAATTAACAACAAAACCAACAACAATTTTCAACCAACACAACAACAGCAACAACAACATTACATACATCGCTGTGTACGCTATCTTTCCTTTAAAAGAAGAAAAATTGTTTTAATTTAATAATAACTAAAAAAAGAAAAAGGGGTTTGAGATTAAAATTTTCTTTCTGTTTTGGATGAATTTACATAATTTCAGAATACAAAAATAATTTTAGGAAGGACATACAAAAATTTTTTTTTTTTTCTCGCTCTGGCACAACCGATCCCCACCTTGGGAACCGGGGTCCCCATCCATAACTCCCTTCCCCACAAAAACTGATCGATATAATATGTTCACTTTAAATCGGTTTTTCCCTTCTTGGTCTTCTTTCCCACGATCACCATTACAACAACAACAACAACAACCCACGTGGCATGGAAATCTATTCCCCCTCCTCGCTCCCCTCCCCTACCATTGGCGGTCGGCGATGGCGAAGGTGCCGACTCCGACTGCTACATTTTTGCCTTAATCCTTTGAACCCCGACTTATCAAAATTACCAAGTAGTCACTCAGAGCCGTCATATTAGAGGAACAACATATTAAAGCCAAAATAACGGTGTGTCTTCTTTTTCCTTATGTTTTCAGGGCCGTTATATCGTCCTCGGCCTCTTAGGATCCAAAGATTAAAACGACATTCTTTTCTCTCAAGTTTCGCTAATTTTCAATTTCTATTTCCAGTAGGGGCACCCACCCCAGGTACCCGGCTCCCCGCCCTTGCCACTGTGTGGGTGACTACTCGCTTCTTTTAGCCTGAAATGAACCCTAACACGACCCGCCCTGACCGACGATCCCTAAAAGATCGGAATTTAGGAGTAGAACGTCGTTTGGCTTCTCGAACTCTCCTATAGGGCAGGATGGGAGGGGGGGCTCATTATTGATTGATTTCCAAAAAGAACCGGGAATATATTCTTCTTTTAACCGCGAAAATATTGTGCTACTGCTGAGTGCTGAATGAAAGGACTAGTTGTAATTGTATTGACAACAATAAAAACAACAATAATGAGAAAAATAACAAAAAGAAAATATAGTTTTTCATTAAAATAAAAAAAAATATGGGTAGGGGTATTTTTTTACTGTTATCACTTTTAACTTAAAAAATATATATATATTTTCATGGGTTTTATTGAAAAATAATCGCTGTTTGAATTTTTGGTTTAAAAATTAATTTCCCAAATGTTTTCTTAACTTTTGAATTTTTTTGTAAGTTAAAAAACAAACAAACACAAAAGTAATTTCTAATAAAGTATACTTATCTACTTTATCTTATGTTCTAATGAATATTAAAATAGTCGTCCGTGTCGTCTCAGCTGTTTGTAACATTTTTATCATTATCTAAAGTTAAGGAATTATGCGAGTAAATTATGTGCGCAAATGATTCAAGTAAAAGTACTTCGGCTTGTTTTACTTCTAGTTTGTCTTCTAAATACAATAATACCCGCTTTTTCTCTCTCCTTTCTTTCAAGTAAACCCAACAAAAAAGGTGGTTTATTGTGTGCTTATGCCTGGCTGTATCGGTCGGTATTCGTTAGCCAGGCTGGTTGTTTTGGGGTTTTACCACAATTGGTAATCACTTTCACTTTATTTTACTTCGACACCAAAAGAATGAAAGACAACCTAACTTCTTCGCTTATTCCTTCCTGTTTCTTTTTATTACGATTATTATTATTATAGGTAGTTTTTATTGGACCCCTCGCGCTCTCGTACCCTGCAATCAGTGGTTTTTGCTGGAAGTAAAGTGACAACAAGTCTCCCGATTTTATTATTATTATTGAGGGATCTCACACCGCCAATGAAAGACCAGGCGTTTGCGCCTCCAGCAACCAGTGTGTTATGAATATTTGTTGCAAAGCATGACTTCGGACTCGTCCAGTTTTTCTTATAAATTCCTTAATTAATACTACTTGTATTATTCTTACTTACGTTTATACTGGAGTCAGAGTGACAAAAAGTCTCATGATTATTATTATTATTATTATCAAATGTGACCCTTCTCCATTATTCGTTTAATCCATTTCATTCATCCATCTAAAATCACACCCCTTTTTTTTTGTAAATGTTCTTGACGCCTCCTCCCCCTTCCCGCTTGCTCCCCCAATGTCCGGCCCGGCCCAACAACCCAAACCTGTCTTACCTTCCAAACCCCGTGGCGGTGGTGGCCATCAATCTTCAATCTCACCCACCATTACCCAACAATAACCACAACGAATAACATTCTTTTTCTTTTATACTTTTTTTCCGCTGGCTTTTTTCTTTTTACCCTAAAAAACTCCTCCTTTTTTGACGACCACAACATTAACAACACAAACGACAAAACGACATAACCACCACCACCACCACCACCAACATCAACAACAATACCCAAAAAGCAGGAGGACAGAAACCGGAAGAGGACATTAAGGACGAACGCCGGCCGTGCGCGCACACCACGGCCTTTTTCTCGGGTGACCAACCAGGCCTGGCTTGGCCGCGGATGAGAAAATGTACCCTTCTTTGTTTTTATTTTCCATTGATAACAATTGGTAATCATCATCGTCCGTCCGTCCCAACCCTGACTCTAACCCTCTACTTTATTTTCCTCTAAAAAAAGCCACCCACACATGCCCGCACGATGGCCGATTTGTGTTTTTACCTGGACAAATCCTGGTCACTTCTTTGTAATGGTTCGCTCAGTCGAAAATTCAAGGTGAGTACACATCAAAACAATTAACTCCCTAACAAACAAATGATTTGTTCGATATTTATTTATTTTATTTTTTCTTCTTTGATTTTTTTAAGACCCCCACCTTTTCTTTTACGACGAACAAAAACAGAAAAAATGGTAATACTGAATTTTAACACCCATGGGTGCCATATCTAGTGATCGTTAGTTCAAATTGCATTAACACCCATATGTGCAAAAATACACTAATACCAAGAGTAATACTGAATTTTAACACCCATATGGGCATATCTAGTAATAGCTCAAACTGCATATGAACACCCACATGTGCGAAAATAAAATACACTAATACCGAAAAAATATTTTTTTTATTTAACCTGGGATTTTTTGCAAAGAAAGATCATGTTTTCGTTCGGTTTCCCGTTTTCTGCATGCACCTGTGTTTTTCTTTCTTTCTTTTTCAATTATTGTTGTTGTTGTGGTCATTGGCCACTTTTAGTCAAACGGAAATAAACACCAAAACATCCTCCCTCAATTTCTCTCTCTCTTTTTCTCTCTCTCTGTGTCTTTATTTCTCTCTCTCTCTCTCTGTGCCTCTCTTTCTCTCTCTCTGTGCCTTTCTTTCTCTCTCTCTCTCTCTGTGCCTTTCTTTCTCTCTCTCTGTGCCCTTCTTTCTCTCTCTCTGTGTCTTTCTCTCTGTCTGTCTGTCTGTCTGTCTGTCTGTCTCTCTCTCCAGTTTAAACTGAAACTATTATTGGTTGAATTTGAAATTTAATTTTAAATTTATTTTATTGACCGGGGAAGGGAGGAAGGGAAGGACGGTCAACAAATAATTTAATTGTAACTAAGCGACAACGATACAGACCAACCGGACTATCTGGCCTCTCTCTCTCTCTCTTTTTCTCTTTCTCTTGCTTTCTCTTTCTTTCTTTCTCTCTCTCTCTCTATCTCTCTCTCCCTCTCTCCAGTTTAAACTGAAACTATTATTGGTTGAATTTGAAATTTAATTTGAAATTTAATTGAACGGGGGTGGGAAAGGAAGGACGGTAGAGAACAACAAATAATTTAATTGTAACTAAGCGACAACGACCGACCGGTCTGACTGACCATTCACTCTCTCTCTCTTTCTCTCTCTCTCTCTTTCTCCGTCTCTCTCTCTTTCTCTGTCTCTCTCTCTCTCTTTATCTCTCTCTCTCTCTCTCTCCATTCCTTCCTAACTCACTGGATTGTTTCCTTAGTCACTCATTACTTAACTTTACTCTGGCTGAGCTGAATGTGAGGGTTCATAATAAATGTCCTTCTTTTAGAGAGAATAATCCTTGTGCAGTAACAGTCGCACTATTTCAGTTCCCTTCCCCACCCAGTCCAGCTGTTAGAGAAAAATCGATTCTTCTTTTGCCGCCCTTCGCCCTTCGCAATGAATTAGTACCCGGTCCTCACTCAAGGGGTATATATATATATCTCTCTCTTTGCAAATGACGTTGTGTGTGGGTATGAATGTGAACAAACGAATAATCCTTTGTAATGAAAAGGAAGGGAGGAGTGATATATTTCATTTTAATCTTAGAAATTGAATTTATTTCAAAAAATTTCCATTTCAATAAAAAAAACAAAAAACAAACAAAACAAAACAACAAAACGCGTTATTTTCTGAAATCCTTGAGTAGATGAATTGTATAAGTATTTTTTTCTGTTCGCCTCTTTATTTTTTTTTATTTCAGTCAAATGTGAATAAGTTTATAATATCTGAAGAAGGTCGAAGATCATTTCGACAGGAAATGTAGTAGTGCAATAAGGTATAAATAAAGATGAGGACAAAAATACTTATACAACAAAACATTTTTTTTTGTGTTATGTTTTATGATTTTTTTCCCCTAATATTTTCCAATTATTATTTCTTTGTAAATACTTTAAACAAAAAACTCAATATTTTATTTTAATGATTTTTTAATATGGTTTTACTGTTGTTAGATGGATTTTTAAAATCAATAAAAACCCTTCTTCAGATAAAATGACCCCTTAAAAGGGTCTGAGAAGTAACTAGGAGAAACTAAGAAAACAAAGTTTAAATGTCCAATAAAGCAAGTTTGTTTGTTTGTTTTTCTCACCCCTACCGTAAAAACTTGTTTCCCCACCCAAACACACAAAAGGAAAGAAAGAAAGAAAAGGGTTATTTTTCTGTATTTTAAATCTCAAATATCCTTATCAGGTGGTGAGAGGGATTGGTTTGGTCGTTCTAACTGTAAACACTATAAACAAATTTGTGTTAATGGTGTGGGTGCATTCTTTCATTCATTGATGCTGCTGCTGCATCATTTTTCAAGTGCAATGAATGCAAAAAGATGAAGAAATGAGATTATATCAATTTAATTGTTTAATTTTCACTTTTATAAACAATTAGCCACTTCTTCTTCCCTTTCCTTTTGTATTGGTGTTATGTATATTTGTTGTAACACTGACTTTCTAGGCTGGCCCGTCTTTAAGTTTTTCGAAATGATGGCTATTTTTCTATTGACAGTTTTTTATTAAAAAAAAAAAATCTTTAATAATAATTTTTTCATGTCCTTTTTATTTCATCATTCTTCTTTCAAAATTTGTAAAAAGTGCCATACAGTAATTCATAATTTACGGTGCAGCAGCAGTTGTTTTAAACCAGGAGGGGTATAAAAAAAAATGCCGCCTCACGGGCCTGCCTAACTTTGGACTCGTCCAATTTTTCTTTAAAAATTCCCTGATTAATACTTGTTTTATTATTACCTACTTACTGCTATCTGTATTATACTGCTGTGTTTTCTTACTGCTTACTTACGTACATCTATTATTTCTTACTTTATTATTACCTG
>JAUZSX010269789.1:0-14978 GCA_034780655.1 Idiosepius hallami
CTTCTAATTAATTCTAAAATTAATAATAACTAATAATAACTATATTTAGCAAATTGACAACATCATATTAAAAACCCAAAGCGACTTTTGGCCCACCCTGTATTTAATAAAAATATTCTTGTCACAGCCCTAATACTTAGGGATGTAACAAGGATATTCTTTAATATTTTCGCAGTCCAAGTGATTAAACCTCTATTTCTGTTTAAAGGTCCCTGGCTTGATAGTCTTCATATTGGTAGTGCAAGTAAATATGTTGGCCGACCGGATAGTATTGCAGTGCGCATGCCCGACAATATGGTCACCTCTTTTCTCATCGACCATACAGGACCTGTGGCCACAACTTCGGCCAATCCAACTGGAGAAGCGGACACAACACATCATCTTCAGGTCTTAGCCAAATTGGGCCTTAAAAATGTAGGTTTCATTATTTTTATTTTCAGTAGCGTTGCTAGGGAGGGGCAGATGGGGCGGTCCGCCCCGAATGGCACATTCCAGAGGGGGGAGTAACTCATTAGAACCATAAAGAGTTTCTGCATTATCAAAATAAAAGAATAATCAATATACATAAAAATATAAGTGTTGGTTTGTTTAGAGTATAGATATATAAAATCTACATCATCAATTTTATTGAAATTTTGTTAGAGTAACTCATTAGAACCAGAAAGAGTTTCTGTATCATCAAAATAAAAAATAATTCCTAATTAAAGAAAAAAAAAGAAAAATTAGTTTTTTTTCCGTTTTTTTTTGCTGCGCCGAGAATTTCAGATTATCTATAATAAAAAGAAAAACTGGAAAAAAAAATTAATATTTTTTGTGGGGATTTTGAAGATTCAGTTTAAATGAATTGAGCCAGTGTAACGCGTGGCAGGGTACAGCTAGTGAATAAATAAATGAATAGGAAACAAACATGGAAATAAAACTAAAAGAGTATTAAAACAAAATTAAAAACAATGGCTTCAATAAAACAATTTAAAAAGCCGAAATAGAACAACGAAGGAATGATTCCAAACGACGTGCGTAGAATCTGACTCATATATAATTGATGAAGACGTCGATATGAAGTGTCAGGAGGTGCTGCAACACTAGTAACGCCATTTGGTCCAACTTAATCATAAGTAATATTTCAGTTGACATTTATAGAACAATCTTAAGTGCTTTTAAAAGCCGGCGGGCTATTCTGTGGTTTCGTTCCAGCTCTCTCTCTAACTCTCTCTCTCTATCTCTCTTTCCCTCTATCTCTTTCTTCCTCTCTCTCTCCTTCTCTTTCTCTCTCTCTCTATTTCCTTCTTTCTTTCTATCTCTCTCTCACTCACTCTCTTTTTCTCTCTCTCTTTTTTCCTCTCTTTCCCTCTCTCTCTTTCCCTCTCTCTCTCTTTCCCTCTCTCTCTTTCTTCTCTCTCTTTCTCTCTCTCCTCTTTCTCTCTCTCTATTTCCTTCTTTCTCTCTATTTCTCTATCTCTTTCGATTTTTCCTCCCTCACTCTCTGTGTTTCTCTCTCTCTCTCCCTCTTTGTTTCTCTGTTTCTCTTTTTCTCTTTACTTCTCTCTCTGTCCCTCTTTCCCCTCTCTCCCTTCCATCTATCTCTCCCTCTTTCCTCCGGCCCTCTCTCTCTCTCTCTGTTTCTCCATCTCTCTCTCACCCTTCAACTCTCTCTTTCCTTCTTTTCGTTTAAAATTTCGTCTTTTCTTTCTACTCTTTCTCCATTAATTCTCTGTGTGATTCTCTCTCCCTATTTCTCTCTCCCCCTCTCTCTCTCTCTCCCTGTTTCTATCTCTCTCCCCGTTTCTCTCTCTCCCTGTTTTTCTTTCTCTCATACCGTTTCTTTCTCACACGCACCGTTTCTCTGTCTTTCACCGTTTATCTCTCTCTCTCTCTTCATTTCTCTCTCTTTCTCCATCTCTCTCTCTCTCCACGTCTCTCTCACCCTTCTACTCTCTCTTTCCTTCTTTTCGTTTAAACTTCGTCTTTTCTTTCTACTCTTTCTCTTAATTCTCTGTGTGACTCTCTCTCACTGTTTCTCTCTCTCTCTCGTTCTCTCTCTCTCCCCGTTTCTCTCTATTTCCCTGTTTCTCTCTCTCTCTTTTTCTCCTTTTTTTCTCTCTCTCTCCCTGTTTTTCTCTCTCTCTCTTTGTTTCTCTCTTTCACTCTCGGTTTTTATCTTTCTCTCTCGGTTTCTCTCTCTCTCCTTGTTTTTATCTCTATTCCTGTTTCTATCTCTCTCTCCCTGTTTTCTCTCTCTCTAACACCGTTTCTCTCTCACACACACCGTTTCTCTGTGTCTCACTTTTTATCTCTATCCCTGATTCTCTCCCTTTCTCCGCAACTCTTTCTCTCTCTCTCTCTCTCACATCTTTTATCTCTCTCTCTCTCTCTCTCTCTCTCTCTCTCTCTCTGTCTCTGTTTCTCTTCCTTTCTCCATATATCTCTCTCTCTGTTTCTCTCTCTCCCTGTCTCCCTTCCACTCTCTCTTTCCTTCTTTTCGTTTAACATTTCGTCTTTTCTTTCTACTCTTTCTCTCTTAATTCTTTCCTTTGGTTTTTCAGTATTGCTATTCTCTAACGTGTTTTGATTTTATTTAAAAAACCCATTCATTATTTCCTCTCTACTCCGAACGTGTCCGGGTGTTTTTTTTTATAATTTTAATCGAGAAAAATCTTATTTCGCTTTAAAGTTAAACAAATCTCTTTAAAAAAAATAGGTGTCCGAATTGACTGCGAGGAAAAATCTAATAAATTTTAATGGAAATACAGTGCCGTGCTTAGCCACATAGCGGCTCCGATGCATAACACACCTTGCAGCCCCTTTACCCTAAAAAAAGGCTACTTGCACCTCCTAAACATACTGGAGGCTTCGATCAAAGACCTTATATTATATTTACTTGGTGAGCACCAACCCAAGTTTAGCACAAAGCCATTTTTACGTGCTCTTACCCGGGCTTTTTACATTCGGTATTACACTTCACCTAGATGAGCTGCTCTCCCGCGTTAACGAGCCCAATCTCCCCGAGGCAGCTAAATGCGAATGCAGTGGTTTTGACTGGGATTTGAACTCGCGTAATACGATTCAAGAGCCCGAGCTTTTACCAATGCTCCATTGTCGCAGCCCAGACGGGAGAATATATTAAGAGACTTGATCCCAAATAGGTTTTATACAATTAAGAAAGGTATGAATTTCGCATTAACTTCAACCATAGATTAAATAATGAATTCTAAACCGGATGTAGAGCCCAATCCAACACAACGATCTAAGTTTTTATATGTATATAGATGATGGAAGAATAGAAACATTACAAACATATTTGTATGGAATCAAAAGAGAGGTTAATGGCGATAGGAACGCCATTGATATTATATTTACATAGTGAGCACCAACCCAAGTTTGGCACATGGCCATTTTTACGTGCTCTTAGGCTCGATTTTTACATTCGGTGTTACCCTTCACCAAGATGAGCTGCTTTCCCGGGTTAACGAGCCCCATCTGCTTGAAGCTGCTAAAGTGAAAGTAATGGTTTTTTTTATTGGGATGTGAACTCGCGTATTACGATTCCAGAGCCCGAGCTTTTACCAATGCCTTACCGTCGCTGTAATGCCATTGATATTAACTTCTTTATTTAAAGAATGGAGAAAACATTTTTTTAATACACAAGTTTTTACACAAGTGTTTATTATATTTAAATAATTAATTGTAAGCATAAATAATGATTGATCTAGGCATTATCTTAAAAAAATGATAAGCTGTATAACGAAACAAACCTATAAATCTCTGAGTTTTTTTTTAAGGAATAATGCAGCAGGAGACTTCACTTTATTGTGCTAACAGGAGGTAGATCTTATCATTTGGGCTGTGACAAGAATATTCTTTTTATGTAAGCATATTCTTTGCATAGAGAATATTCTTTTAACAAAAGGCAAACCCTTTTTATAAAAGAATATTCACTTAAGAAAAAGCATATTTGTTCAAAAAAGGATATACATTTACAAAAAGCATACACTTTTTTTCAAAAGAATATGCTTTTAACTTTTTAAGAAATGCTTTTTGTTTGAAGCATATTTGAAAAAAATAAAAAGAATATGCTTTTAACAGAAAATATATTCTTAAAAAAAGAATATTTCCGAGAAATAAAAGCATATTCTTTTTTTAAAAACATATTTTCTTAGAAAAAAGCATATTCTTAAGCATATTCATGAAGAATATGTCCAGCATACTAAGAGAACATTAAGCATATTTTAGAAAGAATATTGTCACAGCCCTATTAATGATATATAGTATCATAGCCCACTTATTTCAATTTTATTGTAATTAACATGTAATTTGATTCTATTTCAATTTTATTCATCCATAAGTTTTTTTGGGGGACACACTATATCTCATGTGTTTAAAAGAAGAAAAAACATCTATCCCTTTCTTCCTCACCAAGAAATGTCCTGACAAATGACTCATCAAAAATAATTATAAAAACTTCAATAATCATGCACCGGACATAGCAATTGCCAAACTAATAATAATAGGAACAATAATTAATTTTTATGATAATTTCAATAATAATAGTAATTAAAATGCTTGTAATAAACTGCATTTTAATCTAGCTAGTAATCAACTAGAATGGATGTATTAAAGGAAGACAATGTATTAAATCAGCTAAGTGACACGCAGTAACTATTTTAAAAATATTATTTATTATCAGACACGTTTTAATAAAAAGATAATTTTGTTTTTTCTTTTTAATTTTTTAAATTCAATTTTTTTCTTACTAGAAACTTAGTTGTGGGGTCAATCTAACTACTAAGTTTCTTGTGAGAAAACAAGATATAATTGAATAAGAAGTATTGAAAAAAAATCAAAATTCTTATTAATGAAACGTGTCTGAATAATGATATTACATTTACTTGGTGAGAACCAACCCAAGTATTGCACAAGGCCATTTTTACATGCTTTTACCCAGGCTTTTTACATTCAGAGTTATCCTTCACCCAGATGAGCTGCTCTCCTGAGTTAACGAGTCCCATCTGCCCGAGGCAGCTAAAGTGAAAGTAATAGTTTTGACTTGGATTTGAATTCGCATAATACGCTTCCAGAGCCCGAGCTTTTACCAATGCTCCACCATCATTGCCCAATGATATTCTGCTTTAATATTTGGCATAATTGGACAATCTTTCATTGGATTTCATTGAAATGGGTCTTCTGGCAAATAGGACCTTTTTTTGGAAATGGGTGATTTAAGCTGAAACCAAATAAACCAAATAAAATTTTAAATGCCTGTTTTCTTAAAAAACTTATTCAACAATACGGACACAAACAAAATCTTACAATTTTTGAAAGAAATAAGACTATATAACAAAATTTAAGCTCTTCCATTTTATAGAAACCCCTATTGTCTTCATCATTAACCAATATTTATCTTAGACCAAACGCACTACCCTAACAAAATCTTACAATTTTTGAAAGAAATAAGACTATATAACAAAATTTAAACTCTCCCATTTTATAGAAACCCCTATTGCCTTCATCATTAACCAATATTTATCTAAGAACAAACGCACTACCAATTCCTAAACAGAATCCGGCATTAAATATCCTCTAATGGTTTATATGCCGTTAAACAAATCAATCAATCAATCAATTAAAATGCCTGTTAAAATTGTGAAAGATTATTTGAAAAACAAAAATTCACTAAAACTATTATTAATTTTTCTGTAACATTTCCCGAACGAAATTATTGTTATTCTGCATTTAGGAATCAACATTAAACGTGGTGGGAAAACTATGCTATTGCAGGTGTGCGAGGTTGATGCAATAGGGTTAAACCCGGAGAGATCTTGCACTATACTGTCCTTAACTGATCTGGTGCGGATACTGCTGGAAATCAGTGACTTCAATCACCTTGACACCAGCAAAAAGACTGGTTGCTGGGTGTGAGAGTTATTATTATTGTTATTATTATCATTATTATTGGCGGTCACTCGTTGTCGAGTATGACTGTCCTCCGTCTTGGGACCTGTGAACCCTTTTCGAAGGACACCTATGCGTGATGTCTGTTTAACATGGGGAGACTGATGCACCTGCAGTCACTACACGGTCCCTTGGCAGAGAAAGGCCTGGTTCTAATGGCATGGATAACCTGACGACTGGAGGCCATCCTCTGTTGCATCCTTCTACCGCCTTCAGTGCCGTTGTGTCATTGTAGACATCATCCGCCACACCTGCCGTTGAGGTGTTGGACTATTTAACCCATAGCTAGAGGGAAGGGATGGCTTCATACCTTTCCCAAGAGTCTTAGTCGACATGTTAACGTAGACGGAACAACTTGGATTCGAACCTGCGTAGTACGGTTCCGAAATCCGATTGTCTATCCACTGAGCCACGTCGACTGCCTCTTATTCCAATAATTTATTGATATTTGGTTGTCCCAAAAGTTTATAAACACTGATGAGTTTTAGTCTTAACCCTTTTGATCCCAACAGGCCGATATATCGGCCTTAACGACATAAGGCAAATATAGACACACTATTTCGACCCTAATATGGTCCTTAAATAGAACGGCTCTGAGTGACTACTTGGTAATATTGTTAAGTCAGTGTCCAAAGGTGGAGGTTGAAATATCGTTTGGTGTGTGTTTTCTTTTGCTCTAAGTCACCAGGGCCAATATATCGATTCTTTGGGGTTTAAAGGGTTACGATAAAATAATTTCCTTATTTTTTTCAATTTTTACGTTTTAATGAGTCTTAATAATTTGTATATTTATGCAAACTATGGTTCTCATCTTTGTACTTGTTAGATTTACAGTGTTTTGGCCAGTTTACCCTTGGTCTTCTTCAGGCTTTTCTGTTCATGGTTGGAATCAAAACTGTATACAGATTACAAAATCCCTCAGATATAATGAGCATGTAAACCTGGCCTTGAGTCTAACTAGGTTTGGTGCTTGACCAAGAAGGTTTTAGCATTGCCCTACAATTGCCTCTGCCGTCTGATAACATAACAGTTTAAGTACAACTTGATCACAGGTTTTAGAGTCCAAGCTGCTACCACAAGAAATGGACATCACCTTTCACACACTTTTATTGCAGGATACAAATAATCATTCCAGACAAGGTCATTTTGTGGATATCTTTCTAAGTGTTTCAACTTAAATATTCCAGGAAAAGAAGTGAGCCACGAATGCTTTAAAAGTAAGATTTGTTTTCAAGTCATGCAATTTGTTTTTCTTAAAAGTAAATGTCAACATTTCAGAGAGTGAGTATGCACAAGTTTAAAGCAAATCAAGAGGAAGTTTGGTGATCATCAAAAATTATCAGTGAGTGCATTGTTTATTTATGAGATAGATCAAGAGCAAACAATGTTAGAATTGATGTGATTGAATCAGAACAAAAAACAAAACAAAAACAAAAACAAAACAAAAACAAAACTAACAATAAGATACGGATTGTTTTTTAGTTTCTTTTAAGAAAAATAAAAAGAAAAGAAATTTCTAGGATTTAAAGTTGTTTCTTAAACAGAAAAGAGCGAATATGGTATTTTGGTGAATGTTGGTTTGTTTGTTGATGGACAATGGCTTAACTACAGTGTGGAGAGCAATCAGCCCCAGTTGACAGCAAAGGAGGACTGATATATTGTTACCCCAAGAAAAATCTTTTTAGCTATGCTAAAGCGTGAAAATAGTTTAAGAATTTGATTTATTCATCAAATATTATTATGGAATTACTTTTAATGCCTTCAGCAATCAAGTCTTTTCACATGAACTTTATATATCTCTTTGTATTTCTGAGATAAAGACTGTTAGTTTATATTGTTTATAGGCCTTGAATAATTGTCATTACTTTGAATATCATTTACATAACATTTCTCTACTTGTTAGTATTTCTCAGGTAAAACTAAGTAATTGACACTATTAATAGGTTGTAGGCTATTATGTTCATCTTAATTATCATAACATTAAATTTCATTCTCTGCTTTCCATCTTCTTCCAGGTCTGCTTGTTAGTGTTTAAAATCATATTAACTTAGTAATCTTTATGACCCTTTTAAAATTTGAAAACTTTATTTCATTCATGGTGATATGTTGTTCTCATTCTGTTCAACATAGTTTGCCATTATTAAGAGTTAATTTGTTATTTAACTTATTGGACTCAAATACATTGAATTAAACAGGATTGAATTTGAACTTATGAGATGTTAGAACTTGTATTAGAATAATTATTAGAAAGAATGAAATCATTTCACTTTGTAAATTCTTATAAGATTAAAGCGAATCATTTTAGTCAAAGTTTTTAAGTCATGTTTTAATTTTTAAAATACAATTGACCATATTTGGTGGTAGTGGTTATATGGCGAAAAGCTTTTACCGCTATGTGCAATACAGAACCTGGAAAATGCAAATAGCAGTGCTCATAACTTTGGGTTTTTAAAATATCGTACAGATAACACAAAATCCCGGATACGGTTGTACTTCTCTAAATATCATATTTACTTATTCGAACACTTGATTAGGCACAAGGCCATTTTTACATGCTCTATATGCCTGGGCTTTTTGTATTGAGTGTTGCCATTCACCTAGATGAGTTGCTCTCCCGAGTTAACGACCCCCATCTGCCTGAGGCAGCTAAAGGAGAATATAATGGTTTTGACTGGGATTTAAACTTGCGTACCCGTCTGTACATAAACAGGTCTTTTAGTGACCATGAGAGGGCAGTCAGTTTGAAAATTCCCAGGGACTGGATGGTGAGTGTTTATTGTGTTGTTATGTTTTATTCCACAACACATGTATCGATTGAACCACTGAGTTGCAGTTTATTCTTATTATTTTTAGCAATTACTGAAATTGAAACCTTCACTTTCAGATAATGCTCATTTTGAACTGAAAGAACTTTTATCTGTTATGCCACAGGTTCTAATAAAGATGAAGATAATAGTCCACAAATGAAGATGAAGACAATAGTCCACAAATTAAATACAGATATTATCAAGCCTCATCTCAATGGTTTTGAAAAAAGAATGTAAGGAAAATTTGTATCAAAGACAAAAGAATTAAAAAAGAAAAGTTAAAAAAAATGAAAGATATTAAGACAAAAGAACAAACTATAAGTCTTTACCAAAAAAAAAAACAAAATGGAAAATTTCTCTTCAATGGTAATGCATCAATAATCAATATGGTTTTTCTAAATGGCTGATTGCATTTATTTTCAGGAACACCATTAATAAAGACATTTTAAAACCAAAACACATAAAGAAAAAACACATTCCACACACCCATCTCCCCACCCTGCAAAAAAAAACCTAATCAAATTGATGAAAAAAAGAAAAAAAATAGAAAAATTACTTTTGATTATGTTTCAGGAAAAACATGATATAATGTCTTTGTGAAGGAACAGTGATATTCTTTAATGTTAGAAGAAAACAGACATTAGGGAATATTAGTTGGAAGCGGTCATTCTTTAAACTGTGCCTTTAATAACTGTTCATTCTATCATCTCTGGCAGAAGAGTCCAAGATCTAATCTGTGTCCATGCTAGTAATTTCTAAATAATGTGATTCACTTTGGCAAAAGTTTTTTTTGTCAATACAAACTCATAAAAACACGACACATTATAAGTATGTAAATTGTCATGTCTTAGTTGTTTGGCTGCAGTGGTGTAGATAAAGATATAAATAGACAAAAAGAAAGGTTTGATATAGCAAAAAAAAATATATATCAATTAGATTTTTTTTCATTTCACATAAAGAAAAAAAAAATTAAAACATAAAAAACATTGCCAGTTATTTTATGGCTTATATAAAACTTCTTTAAAAAACATAATTGCTGTTGCAGTAATAGTCATCATTGTAGCAGTGGCAGTAGAATTTTAAAATTATGATTATTATTTTTAAAATAGAATTAGAATTTTAAAATTATGATTATTATTATTATAGAAATTCTGTAAATCTATTTATAGAATTATTATTATTAAGTGTAATTATGATTAGTGTTTATATTATTAATTTTATAATCATGATTAATATTTTTCAATTTCTGTCTATCTACTCATAGAATTATAACTAGTGTAATTATTATTAGTGTTTTTTATATAATTAAATTAAATATGGCCTTGTGCTAAATTTGGTTGGTTGGTGCTGATCACCAAGTATATATATTATATTATTAATTTTATAATTATGATTATTATTATTCAATTTCTGTATATCTATTCATATAATTATTACTAGCTTAATAATTACAAGTGTTTATATTATTAATCTTATAATTATGATTATTATTTAATATTGCATATCTACTCAACATCAACAACAGTTATGGTCAAATCACTTTGGAGATATAGGTTACACAAAAGTTAAGCAATATAAAGCCTGTTCAGAAATAGGATGGGTGACCGCTTAGGAAAATTAGGAACCATACCAGACTGGTTGTAAATTTGTGGCATGATTAGTTGAAGTTTCCCTCCCTCACTCCCTTACAACGATCAACAATGCTAGATTAAAAAAAATGTTCTCGGTTAGAATTACCCCCTCAGGTGAGGACTCAAAATCTCCGAATAATGATAAAACTCTATATCAACAGGAAGACTTATCGAAGCCCTTATGAGTGAGGAGAGGTCTTCCTGCTCAACAACAACAACAGTGGCGGTAGTAGTCACAACTTTAAACAAATGACCAGATTCAATCAAAAATGTTTTTTTATGATAGTAATTTCAAGAAAAGAATTACTCATGACTGAATATTTTTAGAAGTAAATGAAAAAAAAAACTTGTAAGTGCAAAAAGCCAGTTTGAATGGCTAAGTTTGTCATGCATGGTTTTACAAATTCAAAAACCTTTTTATTTTTCTATAGAAAGTGGTTTTATGTAACTTATCTGGCTTAAAAAAAAAACCTACAAAAGTGTTAATATATACTTGATCGAACACCAAACAGAGTTAGGCACAAAGCCAGTTTTAATATGTTCATGACATTCCTGGACTTTGAGGAATCAGTGTTATCCTTCACCTAGACGAGTTACTCTCCTTGAGTTGACAGGTCTCATCTACCTTTTTTCAAATCTTTTCTATCTTTACACCTTTACACTCTCTCGAATTAATGAGCTTCATCCGCCTAAGGCAGCTAAAAGTGACTAATGGCTTTCACTAGGATTTGAACTCATATGATATGGTTCCAGAGTCCAAGCTTTTACTACTATTACAACTTTGCTGCCTAAAAGACGTACAAAGACTTTATCTGGTTTTCGTAGATACAATACACTAAGTCGTACCATTAAGGGAGGTCAGAAAGTGACCTATATCTCACGGATAGGGTTAAGGGTGTAATTTACAAAAAGTGGTGTAATAGGAAAAATGCAATGGTTTGGTTTTTCTTTTATTTACTAATATTTTATCTGTCCAAACTATCCACAAAGTCAGTCCGTTCATGGCATGTCAGACATTTCCAGCTGTGGAGTTAGGGGTTACTTAGCCCCATCTTAAATGTAGCTGGTTTTGGGGACAGCATAATAAAACTAATAAGAATAAAAAAAGAAATTTTATAACTATTCAAATAATATTATATTTCAGAATTCTTGAGATGATGTATGATTAATTTTATAAACATTGTTTGGACTATTGTCCTCATTTTAATTTTTTTTTTTTCACTACATTTCAGCCAAATTAACTCTTGGTTTTCCTCAGATATTAGAGAGTTATTCATATCCTTTTTTTTAAAACTATCTTCTTTTTTCAAATCTTGTGTTGGTTTTGTTTTTAATGGAGGATTTGTTTTTGTTGTCAGACGTTGTTTTAAACCCTCCACATGTGTTTATATATTTATATATTTTTGATAATAAATATAAGGTTTATAAGGCTATAATAATGTATTAAAGGCAACAGTCAGTTATATTTCGGAGCTAGAAACTCTATTATCAAACTATTAATCTTTTTTTGTGCTTGTCTTTGTTTTTAATTCCATTAAAAACATTAAAAGAAAGGAGAAGGAAGTACAAATAGAAGCTAAAATAAACAATAACTGTTAAAACAGCAATGAATATAACAAAATAACCAACAAGACAAGCACGGAAAAAGACCAATAGTTTGATAATGGAGTTATAGCTACGAAATATAACTGACTAATACTTTTAACACATCATTATAGCCTTATAAACCTTATATTATTAATAATCCTATAATGCTTCAGAAGAAGTACAATTTATTAATATATATTTTTGTGTATTCTATTTGTAATGGTGGATTTGTTTTTGTTGTTAGGCATTTCTTTTTTTAAGTCTTCCATATAATGAAATGTGTGTTTGTATTCGTTTTTGTACATTTTCAAATAATACTTCAGAAAAGTGTGGGGGAGGGGTCATAGGAAGTATATATTTTTCTTTCTGGTAAATTAAGTGTATGATTTACTAGCATGTGTATTTTTCTGATTGTTTTGTTTTACAGCATATCAGCCTTTTTAGGTCATTTAATGCAGAGGACAATAATTTTTGAAAAACCTTCTTTTTGTTCACATAGTTTTTTGATAACACAGTATGCACTATTTAACCCATAGCTGGAGGGAGATCTTTCCCAAAGAGTATCAGTTCAAATGTAAACATTAACGGAATGGCTGAGATTCAAACTAACATATTACGATTCCAAAGTATGACTTTCCCTTCATTGTTCCAAGTGGACTCACTCACAAGTGTATTTGAAAGAGTTAAGCGCAAAAAATTACATGTGGCACAAGGTCAAATTTAGTGAGTCAACAATAAATTTGACCAAATAATACTCATATCTGAAAACACTAGAATAAATCCCAGTGGATCCACTACACTATGTATAGCTTTGATTTGTTTACCCTAAAAGTAGATTCTGCCATACTATCTTGAGAGGAACCAATCTCATAAGCACTGGATGGAGTCACACACAGTCTCAGTTCTTACCTCTTCAAGTTTGTCAGCACAGATACAAATTTTCTCTCTGTTCACTGTGCAGTTCAGTACAAAACTTTCCCTTCTTAATACTCGTGTCCAAGTCTTTGTCTTTAGGGGTCACAAACATTAATTTAATCCCCCACTATAAAGAATAAGATTTGATGTAGTTTTATATCAACCAGGGTTGACCATCTATGCATCAATTTATTCTGCAGAATTTTGTACTCGTGTTAACACGATGAGATAAGGACAAAAGTCTGCAAAATCAATACATATAATAAAGAAGCATCATCTCAAACAATTCCCTAATAAACACAATTACAGGGTTAACTGTATACTTTGTTTTCCATTAACAATAAGTAGTATTTAAGGTATTTCAGCTAAGCATTCTAACTTTCTTTTGCAAACTAGAAATACTCTTGCCCATGGGTAGACGAAGTCATCAGTCGAAGCAATCCTGAGGGCCCTGTACTGCCAAGGGGCCCGCCTGGCTGTTAATAATATTATCAAGGATGTCCTTGTTATACATTCTATTACATACATTCTGGATAGAGGCACTCTGCTTTGCTTGCATAAAATGTGTGTCCAATGGTTGTAGCTGATCACCAAACATAATTAAGCCAAGATGCACAGATCACTTGCTGCACAGCCTCTAAATGTGGGTCTTTAAAGACAAAAAAGTGGGGGAGAGGCCTTTTGGACCTATTGTATTTTTTTGCCTCTAACACTCTCAGTTCGCCTCTGGTCTTTCCAAGATTTGTCTTTCATTCTTGTTTGTTTTGAAAGTTCCAGACAAAAACAGTTTTTGTGCTCTTTATTTCTCATGCAAACTGTAATTGTATTGCACACTGGGTGGACATCTGGCTTTTATGAGTAGAATGAGTCTCTGTCCCAATCAAAGAAAGTGAGTTTTCCCCCGCATTAGACATTTTCATTATCCCCTAAGGTCCCTTCTTTACTCACTCCTGCTTTTTATCAATCTTCCAATTGAGAGGCCAAGAAAAATAGCCAGACAAGAGAAACAATTGAAAAGCAATCACAGTTTGCATTATTAACTCAGTGACCCTGATCACATTAATGTAGAAATAGTAATAAGATATTCTAAGTTCTGATTGGATTATTTATCCTTGCTTGTCATATCTTTAATGGATTTGTAAACAATCATATCATTTATGATATATTTGGCCATCAAAGTTGGAGCATTGGTAAAAACTTAGGCCTTGGAATTGTTGTATGCAAGTTCAAATGCCAATCAAAACCATTGCATTCACCTTTAGCTGCCTCGGGCAAATGGGAGTTGTTAACTCGGGAGAGCATCTCATCTAGGTGAAGGGTAACATGGAATGCAAAAAGTCCGGGTAAGAGCATGTAAAAATGGCCCTGTGCCAAACTTAGGTTGGTACTCACCAAGTACATATAAAATCATTTAGAATATATTTCCAAAATACTTGTGGATTACTTAGTCAAAATATACAAAATTAATTCTTAATTAGTGTTGTATTCCTGTTGTGAACGTGTTGACAATATTCAAGGGTAAGAGTTCTATTGTCAATGAGAGCAGTTAGACTGGACATGTACTCTTTGCCCAGACTCTGAAATGGCTGACATATAGAGCCAGGTGAGTTCGTGTTATGAAAAAATTAGGGAAGTTAACTACTCCAAAATAATTAGTCAATAAGTGAACAAGTATAGCGAAAGCTATCTGAAATATGAAGATGTCCCAAAAGTTTGTAAACATCGATGTTCTTTATTTTGTAATGTTTAGTTGTTGTTGGAATATTAAAACCTACCAAAAAACGAATTCCCACATTCCCTCCTACTATGGATTAAATAGTGCATTGTATATTTAAAAAGAAGTACATGTGGATAGAAAAGATTGTTCTCGGCATTAAATGACCTAAAAAGGTTGAACAAATAAACAAACTTAACAAAAAAAAGATTAAAATTAGAAGTACATTTTTTTAAATCTGATTCAATAACAATAAATATGTTTGAATAAATTATTGGCACATAAAAGAGAAATGCATAAAATGGATAGACTACAAAAACAGAGACTGAGAGATAACTTTTATGATAATTATTATATATATAATATGAGGAGCAA
>JAUZSX010269899.1:0-14977 GCA_034780655.1 Idiosepius hallami
CCGAATATATAAAGCCCGGGTAAGAGCACGTAAAAATGGCCTTGTGCCAAACTTGGGTGTGCTCACCATGTAAATATTATAGAAATGGTGGAGGTTGAGCATTGGACTTTTGAATCCTTAATCCCAATATCGAATAGTCTTAAATTCAGGTCTTTTGGGAATAGTTCCTAACGCTCTAATAGTTCCTTGGTTAACTTCAGGTATTTGTCGATTTTTTCCGTTTCTTTGATTTCTATCCTGTGGTCAGCTGGTACAGCAAAATCTACTACATGGCAGTTCTTTTCTTTTTTGTTCGATTTAACAGGTCTGATCGTCTCATATTATTATTTCTATTGTTATCATTATTATCATTATTTCTATTATTAATATTATTATTATTATTGTTATGTTTATTAATAATATTATTATTTTCATTGTTTTCATCATTATTTTCATTATTGTTATTTTTATTATCATTTTCACTATTATTTATTATTATTAATAATATCATTATCATTATTATTATTATTTTTATTAATATCATTATTATTATTATTATTACTATTGTTGTTATTATTATTATTATTAATATTATTATTCTAATTATTATTATCATAATTTTTATTATTCTTTTTATTGTCATTATTATTATTATTATTGTTATTATTCTTACAAGCATTATTATTATCAATATTTTTATCAGTATTTTCATTTTTTTATTATTATTTTCACTATTATTTATTATTTTAATTATTATTATTATTATTACTATTATTATTATTTTTATCATTATTATTATTATTATTATTATCATTATTATCGTTATTGTTTTTATCATTATCATTATTTTTATCATAATTATTATTATTATTATTATCATTAATATTATCATTATTATATTATTATTGTTATTTCCATTATTATCATTATTATTACTATATTATTATTACTAATTCCTGATAATATTATCATCATTAATATTATCATTATTAATATTATTAAATTTTTATTATTATTATTATTATTATTATTATTTTCCTCCTTATTATCATTATTATGTATATTTTTTTTGCTAGACCCATTAGTCAAGTGTCTTAGGACAAAAGACCAAAACGAAATTGTCGAATTTCTTCAGAGCAGAAAGTGCATTCAACAAACCAGAAATTGAAAAGAGCAAAAGAAGTTGCAATGGCGTTCAAGAGGAAGACCGGAAGCAGTGCATTGTGGCTGTTTACGCAGGCGCAATGCCTTTCAAAAGATTGACAGCGAAATAAAAAACAGTATAAATTAATTGAAACACAATATAACAAAAGGCAGTCGACTTGGCGCAGTGGATAGACGATCGGACTTCGGAACCATGCTACACGGGTTTGAATCCAAGTTGTTCCGTCTACGTTAACATGGTCGACCTTGGGAAAGGTATGAAGCCCATTCTTCCCTCCAGCCATGGGTTAGACCTCAACGGTGGATGTGGCGGATGATGTCAACAGTGACACACCGGCGCTGAAGGCAGTTGAAGGCTGAAACAGAGGATGGCTTCCAGTCGTCATGGTTCTCTCCGTGCCATTGGAACAAGGCCAACCTCTGCCAGGAGTCGTGTGATGACTGCAGGTGCATCAGTCTCCCCGCGTTAAAATACATCACGCACAGGCGTCCTCCACGAAAGGGTCCACAGATCCAAGACGGAGGACAGTCATACTCGACAACGAGTGACGCCAAGAGATTATATAATTACATAAGCGGGCTTTAAAAGAATCTAGTATTATAAGGCTTTTTTTTCTAGGTTATTTTTAATTTGGTACGTGGTAAGCAATAGCCCTCCTGGGTTACCCAACACCTCCAATAGTCAAAGCGCATAGTGCGAATTATAGGGGGTGTTTTATTAGTGGGGTTTTATAGGATTGCTCGATCTATTTCAGAAGTATTTGTTTCATTTAAAATAAGGGGATGCAGGTATCAGAGAGTTGTCATTTGAGCGGACACCCCCAGGTGACGTTTACTCTGGCTACGCCACTGAGAATAAAGATTCTTTTTGATCGAATATAAACTTGGAAAATAATGACATTTTAAGTGAATACAAGAATTCGCTGCCTTAATTAAACCTTTGAACCCCGACTTATCAAAATTACCAAGTAATCACATAGAGTTGTTATATTAGAGTAACATATTAAAGCCAAAATATTGGTGTGTCTTTTTGGCAACATAAGGCAAAAAAAAGACATACCAATTTTTGTCCAAATGCGGTCGATCCTTTTAATAGAACGACTCTCAGTAACAATTTAGCTAAGTCAGGATCCAAAGGTTAAATATGTAGTTTTGTTTTTTTTTTTTTTTTTTCGATAACTTTTCATTAAAGAACGCTACAAGGGAGAGAAAAAATACTATATTCAAACTGCACGCACATCGCTCACGAATGTTCAATGTCTTAACGGATTTAAAACCTCTCCGAATAACATGTTTTTTGGTAAACATTCATGCCTGAAGATGGACTCTGTCGGGTCTGAAAGTGCTTGGGTACTGCACGGGCACGGCCATGTAAGGTTAATAAAGACCCTGACAGCTTGCACCAGACAGAAAATTAGAAAAATTGATGGGATTCATAATAAAATACTCAAGGTAAGTACGTCTTATAATATAGTATAATGTAATGAATATTGTCATTATATATATATATAAAATGTGTATATTAACCCTTTCGATCCTATGGGACCGATATATCGGCCTTAGTAACCAAAGGCAAAAAAGACACATTTCGACCCTAATATGGTTATTCAATAGAACGGCTTTGAGTGAGTACTTGGCAATAATGCCAAGTCAGAGTCTGAAGGTAGGGGTTGAAATATCGTTGGGCGTGTATATGTCTTCTTTTGCCATAAGTCACCAAGGCCAATATATCGGTTCTTTAGGGTTTAAAGTACTTGACTAGAATGGGAAATATAGGGTGTTCCCAAAAGAAGCAGACAGATTAAAATAAAATTTTGAAACCGGGTCTGTTGGAGGATCGCCTTTTTGCGGCCCTATGCAAGGCAAGACCATCCAGTATGGTTTTGTCCTATTTTGGGCGGGGAACCAGAAGGGTAAAACGAATAAACAAAATAAAATTACATTAAGTGGACTATTGGGCGCTTTTGCAGAACTAGCAAATGAAGAAATTTGGCCAAACCCTAACCCATCAAATTGCTGTCCCCGAGCAAATATTTCTCTATTTGCTTGTTCTGCAAAAGCGACGACTATTGTACTCTGTCACTGAAGGAGGGTTCTTCTACTCACTGATAAAATTGGAGGAGTAAAACTTATATATACATTAAATATTAATTAACTCTTTAAACTCTAAAGAACCGATATATCGGCCCTGGCGTCTTAAGGCAAAAAAGACAAACACACAGACTTCAACCTCTACCTTATGATCCTGACTTCGCAATATTACCAATTAGTCACTCAGAGCTGTTTTATTAAAGAACCATATTAGGTTCGAAATGTCAGTGTGTTTTTTTTTTTTTTGCCTTTTGATATACTAAGGCCGATTTCTCGGCCCCTTAGGATCGAAAGGGTTAACATTTAAAACCCGACAGCTTCTTTTAGGACACTCTGTATCATTAATTTTTATTAAATATTTATTGTTAGTTTATGAAATTGTAAGAAATTGTTTTTGTGTGGTTTTTGGTCGTGGGCCGAATAAGCTTCGTGCCTTTACAGCAACCGTAACTTCTCTGGGGTTTTTTTTTTTGTTTTTCTTTCAGTTCTACAAGTTTTTCCTTATTTTTTTTCTTTTAAATCCCTTGGACCCTTATAGGCCGGTATATCGACCCTGAAGACATAAGGCAAAAGAAGACGCACCAAAATTTTGATCCTAATATGTTCCTCTAATATAACGACTCTGAGTGACTACTTGGTAATTTTTATAAGTTAGGTCCGAAGGATTAACCACATTTGTTGAAGTATTTTTTTCTATTTTTGTTTTCTATATTTTCTTTTTCAAATAGATATCTACTAATTACATTATTAATTCTTAGAAACCTGACGTAGCAAAATGACCAACTAGTCACTCAAATCCGTTCTATTGGACGACTATATTAGGGCGGAAATATCAGTGTCTTTTTTTCCTCTTGGATCACCATAGTTGATATATCGGCCTTTAAGGGCTGAAAGGGTTAATATTTTCTACATAAGATTGCTTATTTCTTATATTTTTATATAAGGGGTTGTTCACATTAAATTGCTTTTGTTTCCTTTTGGACACGTGTCTTTTAAACATGTGCTAAAAAATATGAATGAACCATATAAGGACCGAAATTAAATCTGTGTGTCTCCTTTTGCCTTAGGTCGACAGGGCCGATATTTTGGCCGTTTAGAGTTTAAGAGCCGGACCTTTGGACTCTAAGAGGCCGATATATCGCCCCTGACAACATAAGGCTAAAAAATACTCACCAATATTTTTGTTTCAAAATGTTCCTCTAATATATACGTTTCTGAGTGACTACTTGGTAATTTTGATAAAACAAAAAAAAAATAGTAAAACATTTGTGAAAAAAATAGAGAAACAAAGAGAATGTTTTGTTTTAGAAAATAATGTATTAGTTTATTCCCTGCAAATAACATTGCAAGAATTTTTTTAAATTTTTTTTAATAAAAATAATTATTTTTCATAATAAATTTGAAGTTCAAAAGAATAGAACTCAACGTCATGGTCCCTTTTTTTTTTATTTGTCCTTTCTTTTATCAGAGTCAGTAAAATAGACGAGCAGCAGGAAATTTAATTTTACTGGGGTGGGATTAGTTCATCTTATTTGAAGTCAGTGTGGATAAGTGCGAGCTTTATTTTAGGTCTTTTTTTCTTCTTTAATGCGAATTGTTTTTTTTTTAATACTTTGGACCCTGACTTAGCAAAATTACCAACTAGGTAATTGGGGCCGTTCTATAAAACGACCGAGATATCAGCCAAGTCGGCTTTTCCACTAGGTCGCCTGAGCCGATAGATCGGCCCTTCAGGGCTCCAAAGGATAAGGTCTTTGTTTTTGCACCAAATAAGTGATTATTTTTCAATGGCATTATTATTATTATTATTATTATTATTATTATTAGTGTGTAGTCGTTGTTTTGATGGGTTTTAACGCACTTTATAGTCTTTGTATATTATTAGTAAAGTTCTGCTGTTGTATATAAAATGTTTTAGGGCATGAAGGGAGGTGGGGTCGGAAAGGAAATGTCCGTGAAATCACCAGGGTCTCCACAGGGGAAGCTCTTTGATTGGTTCAGGGGTAATGTTTCTCTTAAAGGGTTGTGTGTAAAAACCGGCGAGTGTGGCCGAGGTGGGTTTGGCTTCGCTGATACTGCCGACGTAAACGGGGACTGTGGATACATAGCAACCGTTTGAAGCGTTACTGTCCGAAACCAAAGCTTTCATATGAACAATAGATGGAGATGTGATCGTGTTATGTGATGTGATAGGGGTGAGGGAATTGACCGGAGAAGGACTGATCATGTGTGTGGATGGTGAACTGCTGTTAACTGGTGAATTGATCGCACTGTAAGACACTGTCAGCGTCTTGTATGGTGTTTCAGGAACTGAAGCCATCATCAAGCTATTTTCGGACTGTTTGGAGGCAATTGGAAGAACTATGTGTGTCGTATTATCTCCTAAGGGAGCTGTCTGCGGTTGACTATGACGGATGTGCTCAGGAGATTGTGGGGTGGTCATCTGTTGATGGGCTGCTGTTGGAGTGGTCGGGCTGTGAGTGTTAGTGGGTACAATTGGTTGGGTAGGCGTTGATCCGTTGCTGCTCACCCGAACGCATTTGCTTATGTGGTCGGTGAGGCGTGACCTGGCCTCTTCGCTGTTCATATAACGCATCACCTCGGCAGAAACGTCAAGTGGTACGCGATATTTACCCCCAAGGGAGTCAGTGGTGATGTTCACTTGTTGCTGCTGGTGTAGGAAGCGTAAATACTTCACAGTCATTTCCAGGATATCAACTTTCTCTAGTTTGGAGAACTGTTCACCCTGAAGAAAAAATAAAAAGAAATAATTAGTTTTTTTTGTTTGTTTTTTTACATTTTAGAAAATAATTGAAATAAAAAAAAAATAATAAAATAAAACTTTAGTCTAAAATAATAATTCTAGTCTGATCATATTAGCGGGAAAATAAACTTTTTAGTAAACTAAAACCAATTTTGTCATAATTCTAAACTTTGCATTTTCTCAACTGCCCACCAACACAGGCTTTAACCTGGGCTGCATGAGTGCAAGATAAGAAAAAAAAAACCTTGTGGACAATATCTCTGTGTGTATTTTATTGATTTAAAGACCGAACCGCTAAAATAGAAATTTATCACAAATTTTTATTTCTAAACTCAATTTACCTTTTGGAGAATCTGACTGAGCCAAATTGAAATTAAGGAAGAAACCAGTTTTTTAATGACCTTTTACTAAGGTCAGCAGAAACTTTGAGTTTCAGAGTTGAGCAAAATTCATCACTAAAAAGTTTTGAATAATCAATCAATCCCAGAGTTCAGTTCTCTGGCTCAATTCTTATTTCTGATTGAAGTCAGTTGATCGCTTTGATGGCTTTGCATATTTGACAAAAATAGCCTAAGTTTACATTACGTGTTCCTTTAAAATAAATATGATCTTTAATATACTTATTTAAGATATTTTGTCGGTAATCCCTGGAGGACTTTTATAGATTAATGTAATACGTCGATAGGATGTAAAGATTTTTTTAATCTATTTTTTTTAAAAATAAGTTTCTTACTTTCTCCTGAAATTGATAATAATTAAAAATTAAAAGTTAATCAAATTAAAATAGCTTTTATTATTATTTATTGTTCGTTAGAAATAATTAAATTCTAAGCTAAGTATGAAAAAAAATTACGAATTGTAATGATTTAAATGTGAAGAAATGGAGAAGTTAAGTTTCTAAGTAATGGAGGCAGGCGAGGCCAAGAAAAAGAAAAAAACAACTTGTTGTTTGTTGGTTAAGAAATCCACCACCATCGACCCCCCCCTTCTCCTAGGTCCCCGTCGGTTGGTAAGTAATGAATACAGATACTCTAAAGCACAAGACACCCAACCCCAACGACTCTCTCTCTCTCTCTCTCTGTTCTACTTCCCTTCTCCCTCGCAGTGTCAATCCGTGAGTCTTGTTCGCGTCTCAGCGACATTTTCCCACGGAACCTAATGTACGGGTGACCCTGGAGGTCAGGCTTTGGGGGTAACAGGGAAGGATTGTAGAGGAATTAGGAAGACAGCGGGAGCAGGAAGAGAAGAAGAAGAACTAGAGGGTGTGGAGAATGGGTTAATAGAAAGAAAGAAGGAAAGTAAAAAAAAACAGAAAAAGAAAAAGGGTTTTGTGCTTATTTTAGCTTTTATTTATCTTATTATTATTTTTATGAAGTCAGCGAGCTGATTTTTCTCGAATCCCTTGATTTCTTTTTTTTTCTCCTTTTCTTTCCTTTTTTTATTACACCTCCCCTAATCTCCTAAAACTTTCGTCTCTCCCCAGTGTCTGTGTTGCCCTCTTCCTTTCCTTCACCCATACCAGTTTCATTTACATCCTTCCAACACGTGGGAAAATTTTGGCTTTTCTGTCCACATTACAAGAGGGCAACAAACACTAACAGTAAACCACTCTACTAACTCCCACTAACAACCACTAACCCTCAATTGCTTGATTACCATATTTTGACAACTACTGTAGAAATATGTCTGTTTTGAGTTTATTGTATGCTACTATCACAGACACAGAGAGTTCAGCTCAGCTCAGCTCTGATCTAGCTAACTTTGTTTTTATTGATATTAGGTTTTGTTTTGTAGAGTGTATTTTTAAATTAGTAACTAACTTTTATGAACATTCTAACAACCAAAAGACAAGTTATCAGGTCTTTTAGAATCTATTATTTTTGGATTGGTATTGAAATGATTGGGTTTGGGATACATTTGCATTTTCATTTAAAGAAACAGTAACTTAACCAATCTTCATGCTGATATTTTTTCAAGGCTAAGATACTGACTTCCAAATACAAGTAATTTTGTGCTTTCAGATAGAATTCTCAAAATAAAAGACTTCTTGTATTATTATTAATTTTTGATTAAAACGCTTGGTGTATTTACTTTCATTTGGAGAAAAACAATAAATTAATTTTCTTAATGATATTATTTTCAGAACTATTGAGACATCCATTGAATGTCAAAGACAAGTTTTTTTTTTGTTTCGTCTCTTTATAATAAAACCTTCTAACTAAAAAAGTTATCTCTTCTTTTAGTGTTTATTGTTTTTCTGTTAAAATGGATATAAACACAATGTGAATGAAAAAATAGGGGTTTTGTCAACTTTTAAAGAAAAAAAGCCAGCTTGCATGAATTTGACAAGTTTTCAGAAGTTTGTAAAACTTTTTGGAGTTTTAATTAACGCTTTTTGTTTTGTTTTCGTTTTTCGGGGTGGGGGGTTCAACACTAAAGATCTGTAACTTCGTTTTTGTTTTGTTTAGATATGATTCTAAAAAAGTGATCTAATTTTGTTGGCACTCTGTTGGTGGATAGTGAAACTTACAAAACTACAGACTGCACTTTTGGCAACTTGCATTGAAAAAAATGGCAGTCAATGTTTTATTGTTTTCATTATGACAATTTATAGCATGGTTATTTTTAGTACTGTCAGTTGTATCCATTCTGATAGAATTCAAAGGTTGGTTTTGCTTTGGGGGACAGTTTGAATCATGTCAGTTTGTATTCAAAAAGGACAAAGAATTATTTCAATTTGCTTAAAATAGAAGTTTTTAACCTCTTTTTATATTTATCTTTTCTTTCAAAACCAAAATAAACAACTAAACACATTTTCGTTATTTTTGCACGGAAGTAAGTCTAGTTTCCCAGCCAGTGATCCAAAAAAAATGTTATTTTAGCGGTCCTTTACCTCTGACAAACTTTCTAAAATTTAGTATTATTTCTAAACGAATTATTTGAGTCAATTTTAGCAATGTGAAACCCTTCAAAAATTGACAGAATTAATTCAAACTTTCATTTTAAATAAAACAATTTAATCGATTTATTTATAATCAAAATAATTCGTTTAGAATTCGTTTACAGTTATATTTCTCAAGACATAAGGACAGAGGTCCGCAAAAAACTATAGTCAACTAAACATTAGTTAATTTTGAAAAACATAAGTGTTTTTTATGTAGAAAAAAGTTTATAATTTGAGAGATCAATAGCAACAGTTAAGTGTGAAAAATGAATGAATTTTTTTACTTACATCTTTCTTTAGAGCTTTGAGCACTAAGGTCTTCAATTCAGACAAACAATTGTTGATTCGGGTTCGTCTTCGCTTCTCCATCATTAATTTATTTATCTAAAATGACAAAAAGAAAATGACAAATTATTATTTAGTTGACAATAACAATCATAATTGATTATAAAATAAATATCTGCCGAATATCATTTAAAAACAATGACAAATATTACAAAATCACGCCAAATGTTTCAAGTTCATCAAAATTAGCTTTAAAAAAAAACGAACAAAAAAGATAGTAAATCAGAAGAAATTTACACAAGTTGTTCTTTTTTTCTATTGCTATTAACCCTTTAAACCCCGACTAATCAAAATTATCAAGTAGTCACTCAGAGTCGTTATATTAGAGGAACATATTAAAACTAAAATATTAGTGTCTTCTTTTTCCTTATGTTGTCAGGGCCGATATATCAGCATCTTAAGGTCCAAAGAGTTAAAGATTTTAAAGTCTTTTCGGGGTGTTCACCATTTTATCCATAAAAAATATCATTAATCAAAATGTTGAACGAATGCCAAAAATGTTGATTCAATTCAAGCAAACAAAACAATAACAGCATGTTTGTTGTTGTGTTGTTCCCGAACCCGACCAAAAAGCAATGTTAAAACAATGGCACGTGCTTTTGTGTATAAACGTTTTCGTTATTACCAAATGAGCGTAGAATGACTTGTTAACAAATAATTTTTCGAAAATTTAAGAGATTTTGTTTCTCTCTTCAAATATTACAAAAATAATCAAATGAAACCCAAATTTGTTAGAAATTGATGTTAAAACCATTTATTATTATTATTATTATTTTTGTCTTTATGTAACAAAAATACAAAACAATAATGTTTATGCTTTACAATAAGTAACATCAGATGAATAATTATCGTTTTAATTATTTTATTATTTTGGACCTTGATATAACAGAATTACCAAATAGTCATTCAGAGCCATTAAGACCAAGGCCGAAATATCGGCCTTAGGAAGCCAGGGTTAAATTTAAAGCTTGTTAGATAAATATTTAAGTTCCAAAGGTTTAACTTATTTTTTTTAATTAAATGGATGGAATAATACTAACAAATTATTGATTGTAAATAAGAATTAACTCAGAAAATCAAGAAATTCAATTCAAAATAAATTAATGTCATAAAAACAACATGTCAATAATCAATTAATAAATAAACTACTTACTTTTCTATGAGTTGGTGTTTTGATCGGACCAGCATTTGATGCAACGGTAGTAACACTGTCCAACATTGTGACGGTTTTTGTTTTGTTTTTATTCCACAAACAAAAACACAGATCAATAGTAAACGTAGAAAATCGTCAGGTGGTTGCTTGGTTTTTCTCTATCAAAAGATTTGAATGAGAGAAAAATCAGTTGATCAAGTTTGTTTTTTTTTTATATCAAAAACATTAAAGTAAATGATTGGCTTTTTTTTAAAAAAAAATTGACTTTTTTTTTTTTCCAATGAAAAATTTGATGATCTCAAGAGATGTGTGGCCAGTAGGGCTACAGATTTGACAATAATCTAGCGGCAATGAAAGCAGGCTCTATTTATAAGGCTTCGCATCTCCTCCCCGTCCTCCTTGGGGACACGAGCTGAGCCGGCGAGCTGTGTGTGAAGCGGAGAACGGCCACTTTCCCACGCTAGTTTTTTTTACCACACATTCTGACGGACGCGTTCGGCAATCGTGTGTGACCAGAGAAAGAAAGGGAAAAAAAGTAATGAAACAAAAAAAAGTAAAGATTAATAAAAAAAATAAAAAGAAATAAAAAAAGAGGCTTGTGACGGTTTTTGGGGTGAGGGTTTAGAAGGGGAAATGGTGGACGAGTGGCGGCTGCCCGGCCTGCTCCTCTACCACCCTCTCCCCTACCAATACCCGAAACCCTTAGCAGTGAGTCCACAAAACACATTCCCATACCGTGCTTGAGGGAGAAGGAGAGAGGACCCACTCCCTTATTTATTACCCTCCAATCCTTACCCTAAAAATATTACCTAGTCACCGTGTTTCTTCTTTTTCTCTTTTCTTTTCTTTCTTTTTCTTCTTCTCTTTCTTTTTTCTTATTCTTCTTCTTCTCTTTCTTTTTTTTCTTCTTCTCTTTCATTTTTTCTTCTTATTCTCTTTCTTTTTTCTTCTTCTCTTTTTTTTCTTCTTCTTCTCTTTCTTTTTTTCTTCTTCTCTTTCTTTTTCTTCTTCTTCTCTTTCTTTTTTCTTCTTCTTCTTCTCTTTCTTTTTTTTTTCTTCTTCTTATCTTTCTTTTTTATTCTTTTCTTTCTTTTTTTCGTTTCTTTCTTTTTTCTTCTCTTTTTTTCTACTTTCTTTTTTTTTCTCTTTCCTTTTTCTTCTCTCTCTTATTTTTCTTTTTTTCGTTTCTTTTTTCTTTTCTTTCTATTTTCTTTTTTTTTCTTCTTATTCACTTTCTTTTTTCTTGTTCCTCTTTTCTTTTTTCTTCTACTTTTCATCATCTTATTCTTCTTCTCCTTTTTCTTCTTTTTCTTCTTCACCCTCCTCTGCTCCATTTTCTTTTATTTGTTCTTCTTTTTCCTTCTCTTCTTCTACGTCTCATTATCTTCTTTTTTATTATTATTGCCTTCTCTTTCTTCTTCTTCTTCTTCTTCTATTCACTTCTTTTTTCTTTTTTTCATCTTCTTCCGTTTCTTCTACTTTTGATCATCATCTCTTTCTTCTTCTTCTTCTTCCTTTTATACTTTTTATCTTCTTTCTATTCTTCTTTTACTTTTTCTTCTTCTTCTTCCCTCCCTTAGATTGCATAGAGAGACGTATTGTTTATCGCTATGCGTATGGCTGACAGCCCTATGTATGTGTGTGTGTGTGTTGGTGACTGTGAGTTTAGTTCAGTTATGTAAATAAATCTGTTTTGTTCTCAAAAACGACACTTTTTCTTTTGTAAGCGTGTCTCTATTTTCCTGTGATTGTGAAACAAAATCGTTAATAATGAATGCGTCCTAACAGCTCGATCTTTATAAGCATGGTGCAACGACATTCAACAATAACAACAACTGTCCAGGGACATCCCCCCTCTTATCTGACACAAGGCCAATCCATCGGACTCTCTGCTCCCTTCGTCAAAGAAATTATTTTAGACTTTGAATTTAATAAACAAACCAACAGAATGATCAATTTTGTTTGTTTGTTTGTTTGTATTTTTACGGCTTATCAACGTTTTTAGTCATTTAATGCCGATAACAACCATTTTTTTTTGTAAACGTTCTATTGTTCACTTAGGTCTTTAATTTTTCGCAACATACACTATTTAACCAATAACTGGAGGAAAGGAGGAGATTCATACCTTTCTCCGGGGTATTAGTCAAATCGGAGCGAAAACAGAATCTATTGCCATGCACGTCGAACCTCAAAAAATGGGGACACATAAATTCTGATTTATGTACTCAAAAAGAGATCGTGGTACTTTGCGTCGTATCTTATTTGCGTGCTCAAATCCCAGTCAAAACCATTAAATTCACTTTAGCTGCCTCGGGCAGATGGGGCTCGTTAACTCGGGAGGGTAACTCATCTTGGAGAAGGGTAACACTGAATTAAAAAAAAACCCAGGTATACAGAGCACGAAAAAATGGCTTTGTGCCAAACTTGGGTAGGTGCCCTACCAAGTAAATATGATATCTGAGTGCTCAAAATCCCTTCCAATGTTTAAATGGCGATACAATATTAATCAGGTTCTGGAGGGAAGCACTAATTGAAATTATTATATTAACTTGGTGAGCAACAACCCAAGTTTGGCACAAAGCCATTTTACGTGCTCTTACCCGGGCTTTTTAAATTCAGTGTTACCCTTCACCTAGATGAGCTGCTCTCCCGTGCTAACGAGCCCCATCTGCCCGAGGCAGTTAAAGGTGAATGTAATGGTTTTGACTGGGATTTGAACTCGCGTAATAGGATCTCAGAGCCCGAGCTTCTACCAATGTTCCACCGTCGCTGCCCATATTTTTTTAAATTGAAATTATACCATCCAAATGTTCACTAATTAATAAGAAACCTGTGACACTTAGCGAACCCAAGGTTTAGTTTTGTCACGAGGGCAAATATCCAACAAAAAGAAAAATGTAAATTAAATACTAATATGAAATTATTAAATAGAGCAAAGGATTGAAAAGTTTCTGCAGATCAGAAGACATCTTTGAAATTTCCAGTGCACACCCTTAAACAGACAAGCGTCCTGACATTTTGCTCTGGTCTGACTCTAAAAAAAGTATATTAATAATAATCGGAATGACTATCCCTTGGGAAGAAAAATTTCTCAGAGGTCCATGAACCAAAGAAAAATCGATACAAATTCGTGCGTGCCGAATGTAAAGAAAAGGGATGGACATGCAATGTGATGCCTATTGAGGTTGAATGTCGTGGATTTTTGGACACTCCACCATTTAATTTCAAAAATAGGAAGGGATTAAAAGAATCAAAAATGTCGTCTACAAACTATTGTTTGACAAGCGTCATGCTAGATTTGGCGCAATTCGAAGAAACACGCTTAGATTTGATTCGATTTGATTTGGGATTTAACGGCATATCATCCACTTTTGGGGTCATTTAATGCCAGAATGGTATTTTATTTATGTTTACTTGATTCTCTCAAGTTTTTATTATGAAAGTTGGTTTAAATGTTATTCGTTTATTGGTTATTTTTATTTCAACCACTTTTGGGGTCATTTAATGCCAGAATGGTATTTTGTTTATGTTTACTTGATTCTCTCAAGTTTTTATTATGAAAGTTGATTTAAATGATATTCGTTTATTGGTTATTTTTATTTTGTTTGTTTTGTTAGTAGTTTTTTTTTGTTTTTATTTTTATATTTATACATATATATATATATATATATGAAGGAGTAGAAGAGGAAAAAGGACAAGAAACAGAGTAAGAAACGGAAGAAGACGAAGAAGGAGAAAAAGTAGAAGAAGAACATAAAGAAGAAGGGAAAGCAGAATCAGATGAAAAAGAAGTAGAAGAAGAAGATAAAAAAGAAGAAAAAAAACAGAGAAAGAAACAAAAGATGACAAAGAAGGAGAAAAAGTAGAAGATAAAGAAGGCGAAGGAAAAGAAGAAGATTATGAAGAAGTAGAAGAAGAAGGAGAGGAAGAAAATGAAAAAGAACAAAAATAAAAAAAAAGAAACAAAAGATGACGAAGAAGACGAAGAAGGAGAAAAAGTAGAAGAACATAAAGAAAAAGAACATAAAGAAGGCGAAGGAAAAGAAGAAGATTATGAAGAAGTAGAAGAAGAAGAAATTGAAGAAGAAACAGAGAAAGAAACAAAAGATGACAAAAATAAAAAATAAAAAAAAAAACAATATGAAAATAGAAAGGAAGAAAAAAAAATAGTTAAACCGGATGTAAAGGTCACGTGTCTCCTCATGTTCCTATGATATGAAAACACAACAAAATGCCCGGATTGTTCGTTTTTGTTTTCTGTTTGTATTGGGTTTGATAAAACAAATGTCCCGGAAACAAGAGGTGAGTAGCATTTCGGCCGAGGAGTTTGGCTGAGGGTGGAGGAGAGAGAAGGAAGAAAAGGGCCAGAGAGAAAGAGAGGGAGAGAGAGAGAGAGAGAGAGAGAGAGTGTGTAGTAGAAGAAGGATGAGGAAGAAGAACCACAAAAATAGAAAATATAAATAAAAAGGTATTCATATATATATATATATAAGCTTTCGGACTTGACTGCACAAGCGAGAAACTGACAGTCGACGAA
>JAUZSX010270010.1:0-14975 GCA_034780655.1 Idiosepius hallami
AAAAATAAAATTAATTTTCTTTTTATAGTTAACTAAATATTTATTGAAGAGAGAGAAGAAGAAGAAGAAGAAGAAAAAAAAAAGAAAGAGGGGGACTATGTCTAATCTAAAATATGCATATCAGAACCTCCCATTAATTCTAGTGACAAATATTCTAGTGATTATATATATATATATATATATATATATAAAGAAAGAGAGAGTATGCATTGAAAAAGAGCAACATACATCTATGAATTATTGTCCACATTACTATAAGGCTATTGCACATTGTGTATGTATATATATATATATATATATAAATTTTTTGCAATCTATAAAGAGGCCTATTTTGCAGTCTATGACTGATCAGTACAGTTCTACCAAGCTTAGGTTCTCCTTCAGTCAAGATCAAAACTGGAACAAAACAGCATCAGTTCAAATTCCTAATCTTTTGCCAATCAGTTGGGGCCTTAGTACTTCCACCTTGGCTCCCAAATCGCTTGCACAGCTTTTTAACTGTAATATTTGTTGCACATGAGATAGACACCTTCTAAACCTCCAATGCTCACGCCCAGTCAAGCGAACGCACAGCAACTAGCAGCAGAGGAGGCTGCAGGGCTTTTGTATTCAGAGTTGTCGTTCACCTAGATGAGATACTCTACAGAGTTAACAAGCCCCATCTACCCGAGGCAGCTAAAGGTAGATGCAATGGTTTTGATTAGGATTTGAACTTGTGTGATACAATTCCATAGTTTGAGCTTTTTACCAATGGCACTAATAATGTATTTAAAGCTGGATCTTTTACTTTGCAAGAATTATCAGAAAGCAATTGATTTAAGTCTGATAACAAGAAACAAACACTAAAGAGATTAATTGTTATTTCATTAATATTCTAATTGGGTTTCTTTGTTTATTGATGTGTAACACTCAGTAAGGCATATTTATTGCTAGGGAAATATTTTGAATAACTATAGCTATTATTTTCTCTGAGCCTAACTTATTAAAATCAATCATTTTGTGTTTAAATGTGAAAAAAATAAAACAACTTATAAGTGCCGCTTTTCATAAATAAGACAATGGAATAAAAATAGCAATAGTTATTTAAAATGTTTTGCTATTTTTTATAAATATCATTATTTATTGGACTCAGAAGTTTTCTTATCATTTAATACCTTCTCCAATGGAATCAAGTTTTTCCATACAAGAAAACAAAAACCTTAAAAAAAATGTTTGTATTTACTTACCAATTCATTTCTGATAATCCATACCAAAAAGAAAAAAAACTAAAAGGAGTCTTACCTAAAAGAAAAAAAGAATTAGAAAAAAGAATGAATCTAACAATTTGGTTAACATTAAATCTGCAAAAAGATTTCATGAATTTTAATATCATTTTGTATTCAGTTAAAAATCAATTTAAGAAAAAAACTCATAAAACTCAGTGACAAAAAAAAAACATTCATCAGAAAAGTCACATGCATTATTAAAGAATTTCCTTGACTTTATAATCTTCAGTTTTTTGTCTTTTTTTTTTCTTTTTTCAGAGAAAATTAAAGCCAAATAATCTGGATAATTTTTTTCCATTTTTAATCACCTTAAATTTTCCGATCACAAGTTTCTTTAAATGGGTGTGATTATTGGAAAATAGTTGGAAAATATCACTGAATTCTATAAAGTCTTCAGTCGATGAAATATTAACCAAAATGAAGATGATCAAAAGAAAAATATTTGTTCCAAACATGACCAGAAATGGTTTAAACATTTATCAACCAAACCCTTGCAATTTTGACCAACAAAAAAAAAAGGAGAATGGATTTTTTTGAACTAAAACAAATTAACTCCAAAGCACAAACAATACATCACAACACTTGTTTGAAATAAAAATGATTTTCAAATTATTTCTCACTGCTCTGATAATTAACATTTGTTCTTCATTAAGAACAGAGCTAATGATTTAATGAAACTAATTAGAATAATGAATGAACAATGGCGTTTCTAATTGTAATGTAATCAAAATGATTTATAAAGAGAAAAAAAGTGTTTCATCTTAAGTCATTCACATAATAATTAAATAAGATGAGAGAAAATGTGTAAATAATTATTTATTATTATTTCATTCATTTTAGAAAAATTTAAATTTGATTTAATCTTAAGAGATTTATGAAAATTGAAATTCAAGAAAAATCCCCAAAATGTATAAGAAAAATGTTATAAGCTTAAATCTTTTTAAAATGTTCAATTGTGTTTTAGAAACACTTTGTGAAATAAGCTGTATTTTAGTAAGAACAATGAAATGCTGTTTTTATGCTTAAAGACGAGGTTTTCTTTCCTAAAGCAATTCTAAATAAATGAAAAAAATAATAAGTGAAAAAAAAAACTTCTTCCATTTTCTTTAAGCCAATAAAATCTTACAAGTTGTACGTGAGTGAAATCTCAAGGTACAACTAAAGGAATTGTAAAAACCTAATACGGCCCCAACTCATTCAGATCACTTCTTTTCAACTTGTTTTCCTGAAAATACTCTTCAAAGATACACTTTCAGGTGAAAATATTCTTTTTCAAAGATACACTTTCAGGTGAAAATATTCTTCTTCAAAGATACACTTTCAGGTGAAAATATTCTTCTTCAAAGATACACTTTTAGGTGAAAATATATATTTTATCCCTAAATAGAGATTTCTTAAATTTTTCAACTTTTGATCATTTTTTTTCATTTCCTAGAGTTTAGAAAAGGAATTAAAAAATCAATAAAGAAAAACTCATTTCAAATACCATTTTCATAGAAAGATAATTTAAAAGGCAATAGAAAACTGAGCACATAATAGGGAAGATGGTTTCATCCATTTTTAGTAATATCTTAAAGTGATGATAAAGAAAAAGAGATTGTACAAAAGATAAAAACAGTCCAGTCTGGATAATCTAGATTCAATTATACAGTAAGTCTACCTTAATTATAAGTCTATCCCCTAAATTTGGGAGAAAATATGTGAATTTAAAAAATTCTATTTAGCCCCAAAAAAGCCCCGGAGGATGCAAACCAGAATTTTGTCAAATTCAGAAATACTGAGTTCAGGACAATACCCTTCATATTTTGGCCGAGTTTCAGAAAAATATAATAGACGGATCCAAAATTATGGGTCAAAAGTTTCATTATTGGCCATTTTAGGGTGGTTTTGATCTATTTTAGGCCCCTGGGGACCCAAGAAGAATTTCCGTAATAAAAGTGTTTTACTATGCACATCTACATATAAAAATACAACTTGTGGCAAAATTTCAGAAGAAAGTAATGGATTATTACCCGACAATAGTCCAGATGCACAGACAGGCAGACAGACGCACGCACGCACTCACTCATACCACTGAAATCAATGATCCCTCTCCAATAAATTGGGGGACCAATATAAACTGCTTTAAAAGGATCTGGAGTTCAACCAATTTTACAACTGAAAGCCTTCATTTTTGTATCAGAAATATTTTTTTCTAATCCCAAATCCTCATTTTAAACAAAAATTTAACCTATATAAAAAAGAATTGTTGCATTTATTTTTCTTAGAAATTAGAGAATTTCTCTTTAGTCATCTTTAATCAAACTTTTTTAAAATTTTCAATAACATTATTCATAGGAATTGCAAGTTTTCTTATCTTTAAAATCCCTGCAAGTTCTCAATTTTCAATAAACAAATTAAAAAGCCATGCAATTGCTTGTTTGAATCAAAACTGAACAATCCTGTTGAAAGAACGAAAACAATTTAATCTTTTCGACCGACCCAATAATCATTTGATTTAATTCTCAATCAATTTTTTTAACACTAATTTTTCCCAATTTTATTTGCAAGCAAACAATTTGGTTTTTGTTGTTAAATTTGCAACTGGTCACAAATAAATCCATTAGAAAAAATAGGCAAAATTGTTTATAAACTTTTACCCACTTGCTACTTAAAACTTTGCTATAAACAAACCTTAGTTAATTTAACCACTAAATTTGGCATTTGAAATGCCTACAATTGTTTTTAACCCTTTAAAACCTAAAGAACCGACATATCGGCCTCGGTGACTTAAGGCAAAAAAGACATACCCCCAACGATATTTCAACCTCTGTTTTGGACCCTGACTTAGTAATATTACCAAGTAGACACTCAGAGCCGTTCTATTGAAGAACTATATTAATGTTGAAATGTCAATGCGTCTTTTTTGCCTTTGGTTACTAAGGCCGATATATTGGCCCATTAGGGTCAAAAGGGTTAAATATATAAGGGTAAATCAAAAAGTTCGAGACAAATAAAAAAAAAACATTATTCATAGAATTTGAAAAATTATTTTTAACATAAGTTGCATCCAACTCAATATAATTCTGGAAGCAACGTTTCCACTGAGAAATTCCTTAGGAAGTAATTCTGCTCTTTAGATTTAATATCAGCTTTAAAGCATTTACTCACTCTTTTATTTTTACTCTTAAACAATTACTGGTTTCCAGAATTTCAACCGATTCCTTTTTTTTTTCTCTCTCTCTCATGTAGGGTTTGGCTTTTTATTATCATTAAACTAGGATTATTTTTGTCTTTTACAAAATGGCCCTACACTCCACTAGAAGTTTTCTATCTTTTATGTTCTTTAGTTTCACAAATTATATTTTAGGGTTAACCTCTTTTTCATCAGTTCTACAACCTCTTTATAATCAACTAAAAACTACCTTTTTACTAAGTTTCAATTACTTTCAAAGTAATTTTCTTCGTCTTTAGTTTCACTAAATACATGATAGAGATAACCTGTATTTCATAATGTTCTATAAACTGTTCTCAATAAATTCCCAGGTCTTTTAAGTATTATTTGTGATAATTCTTTGAAAAGGAACCCCACCAATTCTCAAGTCATTATCAAAGCAGAAGTTTTTGCTAAGAAGAAAAATGCTTTGCTCCTTTTTATCCAGACTCCATACTGGTCATCTATTTCTTTTTTTTTTTTCTTCTTATTGGTTTGAAACTTCTTTTTTTAAACACATCCATTTTGTTTTGTTTTTTTTTTATTCTAGACTAGAAATTCCATTTTCTACCTTTTAACTTCTTCAGAAAAACACGTGAAAAAAAAAGTCTAAATAATTGTTGCTTCATTTTTAAGTTTAATTTGGTTTTTTGAAAGATGTTATCAGCCAGTTTTTTTTTTTTTTTAGACCCAGCACGAAAAGCAAAGGGACGGATAGATAAAGGACTAATCTGAAGCCAAAGAAAATGGATTAACATAGGTAAATCAGGATTAAGTTTTATAAATACGTTTGTTGTCTTTTTTATCTCTGAATTTTTTTTTCTTTCTTTCAGCGGTCGTCTTTTCAGATACCTGTTGTGTGTTATTTAGGGGGATTTTTTTTATTTTTTTTATTTTAAGGTAAAAAATTCTTCAAACGTTCAAAAATTGGGCAGACAAGACTCATTGACTTAAAAGAGTAATTCATCTAGGTGTAAGAAAAGCACTGATTCCAAAAACAAGAGTAAACCAGGCCCATCTAGGTGAGGGGCCACACAGAATGTTCAGGATAATATTGAGCACAAAAAACTGGTCTTGTGCCCAACTTGGTTTGGTATTTGACTAAGTGTATTTGATATACAACTGTGTGATACATTGATGATTTTTTATCTTTTTGACCACCCAGCAAGAAACAATCTCTTCGTATAAAATATTGTGAGGCCAGTGGTAAAAGCTTGGACTCTGGAATCATATTTCAATAGTTCAATCCCAGTTAAAATCATCAGATTTACTTTGCTTAGGCAGATGAGGCTTGTTGACTCAAGAGAGTACTTCATCTAGGTGAAAGAGAACACTGATTCCAAAAACCCAAATCAAGAGACTTTAACTCACACAGAATAAATCAACTATATGAACGGCAACACTGGTTACAAAAGTCCAGGGGATGCAATGAGCATGTCAAACTGGCTTTATGCCTAACTTGGTTTGGTAAACAACCGAGCAGATATGCTCTTTATACATGTGTACAAGTTAAGTTGACAATTTTATTTTATTCAAATTTAAAGACTAAGTTTCAATGGCTGATCTTATAGCTATTAAATTGATTATTGCAATTAAAGTTCCCCCTAACTCAACCCTAACGTTCCTCAAGTGAATCTGGTTTTGGCTCCATTTCTTTTTATGCCCAATGGAATGGCTGTCACAATGGAAATAATCTTGAATTTCAAAGAAACGTTTTGTAAAGTTCAATTCAATTAGTTTCACACTAAAAATATTTCTTTTTGTTTTTTCTTAACAAAGACAATCATTGCCTTGCATTCATACAACAAAACATTTCATGGTCAAAAAAAAAGAAGCTAGATAATGGGCTAAAGTGCATTGGAGGAAAGGAAGGTGATGGGTTATATGAGATCTAATTGAGAGATAACAGGATGTTTACTCTTATCTTCCAAAAGGTCAGGGTTAGAATTCGAAGATAGTTGCCAAAAACTGTTAACCTTGACCTTAACTATGATTGTAAATTACAGAATGATAACAATCTACCCCTGTGGATCAAATAAGTGGCTTAGTTTGAATGGACCTGATATAATTGAGACATAATGAAGACCAAACTGTCCACTGGATAAAACCTTCTGAACTTAAAAATCAAGATGGGATTAAAAATGTTGAGAAATTCAAAGAATATAATTTTTCCAGCTTCATCACTACAACAATTTGTAGAAAATGCATTTAACAGGCACAGGTTCATGAAAAGTGAACTGGAATATAACAAGGGATTATTGCACAACCGAAAACAAAATTAATTATCAATCGTTCAAATACTCTTCGTAGAGAAACAATTTGTAGAAAATGCATTTAACAGGCATAGATTCATGAAAAGTGAACTGGAATATAACAAGGGATTATTGCACAATCAAAATCCTTTCCTTACTTGGTTTTACTTAAATAATCTTTATTAATCTTGAGGGAAAAAAAGTTGACTTCATTTTTTTGATAATTGATTTTTCTTGGCTTTCCTTTTTTTGGTTTCATTATTTCTAAAAATTTCATATTAAAAATAGAAATCTCTTAAGAATAAAACGTGACATCTTTTTTTATTAAACACCTCAACAATAAAGATCTGAGAAATTCATTTTTAAAGTTCAATTTACAAGGGCAAAAATGAAAGAGCAAAAATGTAAAATAGAAAAAATGAAAAATTACAATTATCCAAGACACAACAAAAGAGAATTAAAAAAAAATATGAAGAAAAATCTGACATGCATCTTGTTTGACATTGAAACTGGCTTTACACTTTTTAAAATTGGTTCTTAATAAAAAAAAAAAATAAATAAAATAAAAAGGAAGAAAAGAGGGATTTATTAATAGAAAATGTAATCAACACAAATCATAGAAAAAAATGACATTGCATGCTTATATTGGATGGTGTTAATCAATTGATCAGGAAATCAAGTTAGGTACAAGGCCAGTTTAACAGGATTCTGTTTTCTATTGCCCGAGCACACAATATAAAAATTTCCAGTCCCTCCCTTTTCTTAAAGTTAATCAAAGGGCAATAAGTTTAGAGAGAGAGACAATAGTGCCTCATTTTTAAAACCAATCTGACACCTGAAAGTGCCAGAAATGATTTGACTTTTTTGTTCCTTTCTTTTCTTTAGAAAAAAATTTGATAAACAACCTTTGACCTTTACAGTTTTTACTAGCTTTTTAAATTTCATGAAAACAAAATCTTTCAAGAAATTAATTCTATTTTTCAAAAATTAATAAAAGAATGATTCATCGTAAGATAAAATTTATTTAATCTTAAGATAAAATTTTTTATTTAATCTAAAAATAATTTTTTTAATTGTTTTTTAGGAATTAAAAAATTCAATAAAAAATAGAAAATAGAAACGAAAATAAAAGAAATTTCTATCTTGAAATCAGCAGAAAATTATTATTATTATTATTATTATTATTATTATTATCATTGCATTATTTTTAATTATACAAATTGGTATAATTGCAGAGATTGGACTGTTTGATTAAATAGAAGGTAAATTTAACACAACCATCACAGAGTAGAAAGAAAACTTATCTATTTAATAACCCTGACTCAACAGATTTTCTTACTTTACCAAGTCCCGAACTAAGAGTCATGACTACTGAAATTACTGCTGCTGGATTTACTTACTACCCCCAACATCACTACCACTACTAATACAATCATTGTTGCTTCCACTGCTATTAAGTGCTACTAGTTATTGGATTTTAATACTGCTGTTATTTTGGTAAAATTACAACTACAACTGAATTCATTTTACTAAAGTTCAGCCTTTTTACCAAAGACAATGGTACAGACCCAAGAATTATAAGAATTTTTTCTTTGTTAAATATAACTTTTGTTTACTCATTAACTTAATAATAGTTTTTCTCATTTCATGAAACAAAAGAAATATCTTTTTTTTTTCAAACCAGACAGCCAAGAATCTCCCCTCATGTCGTGATAGAGAATCTTCACCAAACTTCAAATTTAACTCTTTATTTAATCTTTGGGGGTAGACTGGTCTTGCTCAATTAACCTTGAACAGGAGTTTTAAGTCTTGGAAATGTATTTTTAATTATTATTGCTTTTAGGGTCTAATTGAAATCTTTACCTTTGCAAAATGCTTACTTGGAATTTCGAAAGAAAAATAGAATCCATTATAGTAAAATTTGAAATGTAGTTTTTGCGCCTCAAGCTTGATTTGTATTCAAAAAAAGGATCCAAAAGAAACTGCTGTTTCTTATCATTGTTGGTCACCAGAAATGACCAAACAAGCAGGCATTCATGTTGGCATTCAACTTTTCTTGCGAATTGGAAGAATGATAAATTTAAAACCTGATTAGAAATGAGCGTTTTGATAGTTAAATGTATTTAAATAAAAAAAAAAATAATTTAAAAAACACTGATTTAACACCTCTTCGAAAAAAAAAAAAAAAAAAAATATTAAACATCTCTTGTATGAACTTCCAATTACAAGAAGGTTCCTGAGAGAGTACACCTTATGAAGGCCGAAGGGCTTATCGGTAGAAAAGTTTTGTAAAAAGACAAAAACAAAGATAAAGATGAGGACAACAGTCTAAAAAATAGTTGTACATGAATGAGTTAGTCAAAGAAGGAAAAAGGAATAAAGTAAGAAGGAAAATATTTTCATATCAGAAGGAATTGATGGGAGAAGGAAGAGGTATGGATTGTGTAGAGGAGATGAAATGAAGGAAATAAAAGAAAAAAGAGAGAAAGAGACAAAAGATAGGAGAAGAAAGAGAAAAGAGGAATAGAAGAGAATATGAAAGGAAGAGGGGGGACTGAAGAAGAAAAAAATAAGAAAAATAAATATCCAGTCTATAAAGAAACAAAAACAAATTCAAATAGAAAATATTTTGGGGAAAAAAAAAAATTTTTTTCCTGTCTTTTATTTCATTTTTGTTTTTTTGTTTTTTTTATTTATAATTTTTGGGTTTTTTTTTCTACAAGGAGAATTCTTTAACCAAAGAAAGAATTGACTGGTTTTCGGAAATCAAACCCTATTTCCCTTGAGGAAATCATTAAAAATTTTTACTTTGTGCAGAAAACTGTGCCAATGTTAAACATCTTTCTGACCAAGAAAGGCTTTTATTTTTCTTCTTGTTTGTAAAAGAGTTGAATATGTCTGGCAAAGCAAGAAATTCATTTCTCAACACAAATTCCTTCTATGCAAATTGAGAAGAAAAGAAGAGCCAAGTAGTGAATGTTAACTTGAAGTCTTTCTCTCAAAAAGAAAGAAGCCAGCACTTCAGGTGAAACTCCATTCTGGCCATAAGTCAAAGGGACAAACTTAATGTTAGTAATACTTCAAAACCATTACATTCACTTTAACTGCCTCGGGCAGATGGGGCTCATGAACTTGGCAGAGCAACTCATCTAGGTGAAGGGCAACACTGAATTCAAAAAGCCCAGGTATATAGAGTATATAAAAATGGCCATGTGCCTAACTTGGTTTGGTGCTCTACCAAGTAAATATGATACTTCCTTTTAATCAATGGTTTTCAAAGTGGATGGTACCGTCCTCTGGTTGGGGGCCGATACAAACTTTTAAGTAAAAAGTCGGATGAGGGGGCATTAAAATGGGAAGGGAGCCTTAGAGCAATTATTTTACAATTGTTGGTAGAAAGGCTGCAGAAATGGGGCAATTTAATAAAGCTTTCCCAAGTCATTGCAACTAGACGTTTGTGCCTGTATACTTCCACCATATATTCTCCTTGAGGTACCATTGTTATAGTAATCTTTAGAAGAGGCGGGTGCTGGCATTTTTGTCCAGGGGTGAAGGGGGAGGTGGCAAAAAAGTATGAAAACCACTGCTTTAGTTGCAGAGATTACATTTATCTACTTGGCCAAGCACCAACCAAAATTAGGCACAAGGCCAGTTTTACATGCTCATTATACCCATGTGTTATCCTTCACCTAGAAGAGTTACTCTCATTGAGTTGGCAAGTCTTATCTAGCCAGGTTTTTGGAATCAGTGTTATCCTTAAACTTAGGCAAGTTGCTCCCTCAAGTTAACAAGCCTTGTCAACTAAAAAAAGTTGAAAATAAATGGAATGGTTTTGACAAAGATTTGAACTCATGGAATATGATTTTGCAGTCCAAGCTTTTTACCCCTACTGCCTAAATTTACTATTTATTCTAAATATATGCCAATTTCATATCTTAAATACATGTCAATTAATTGCATATTTGTTCAAGAATGTTCAGCTAATTGACATAGGATTCACTAAAAATTACTTTGTTCGATTTAAGACAAGCGTAAAATTGTGAGAATTCAAAAATGATTTTGTCTATGACCTTCAAAGAAATTACGATTGAGTGACAGTCAGAAAAATAACGAGTAGAACAAAGTCAAGTTAAAATATCTTTGATAAAGCAGAAGAGTTTATAAAATAAATTCTGAAAAGAGAATGAAATACCAAAAATGGGATGAAATACTTCTGTTTTGCATAATGAAGCAGAAAATAAACAATGCATTTAGGAAAATCTACATGGGACAGTGAGTAGAAGGGTTAAACTTTGAAATTGTAATACACGAATTCGAATCTCAGTCATTCGATTTGCATTCATAATTGGATTAATACCTTTAGAAAAGGTATGAATCCGCTCATTGTCTCAAGCTATGGATTTAATCGTACATATTGTGGTATTAAAAATCCTTTTATCAAAAATGTCTGTTTTCGGCATTAAATGATCTAAATAGGTTGATACGCCATGAAACAAAACAGTCACCACTCTTTACAATAAATGAACATTCTTTTTTGACATTGAGTTTTAGAACATAAAATATGTTTCCTGTTTTGAATTATAGCTGCATATTTGTTTTTTTAACATGTTGTACAATATTAAGTCTTAAGATGCTTTTAAAAAAAATTGGAGACACAAATATGTTTCTTGTTTTGATTTTATAGCTGCACATTCTCTTTTTGAACGTATTGTATAATACTAAGTCTTAAGATACCTTTAAAGAAGATATGGAGACACAAATGTGTTTCTTGTTTTGATTTTATAGCTGCACATTCTCTTTTTGAACGTATTGTACAATATTAAGTCTTAAGATACCTTTAAAGAAAATATCAAATCCAAACAAACAAATAAATAAAAGAATCAATAATAAATTCTATTTTTAGCTTCTGTTTCTTCCCCCCCTTCTTTAACTCCTTTAATGTCAAACGGAACATTGAATTTTGCAATTGAAGATTTGCTAACAATCCAATGCAAACAGAAAGATTGTTTCATTGAGAAGAGAAAAACAAAACCAAAGCAAATTTGAAAAAAGCCTGTGGCTCAAAAAAAGAGAAACAAAATCAAAGCTTTTGAAAGGAAATTAAAACAAGAAACCACAACAATTAGAGATTCTGGAGGAAAGCTTGAAAAATCTGGTGTGATTAGGAGGTTGTCATTTAGACAAAAAGAGAAAAGGAAAAGAAAGAGAAAAGGAAAGGAAGAGAAAGAGAAAAGAAAAGAAAAAATGAAAAGGAGAGAAAAAAAGAAAACAAAAGAAAAGAGAAAAAAGAAAAGAAAAGAAAAAAGAAACGGAATAAAGAAAACAAAAGAAAAAGAGAGAAAAAAAGAAAAGGAAAAAAGAAAACAAAAGAAAAGAAAAAAAGAAAAGGAAAAAAAACGAAAGAAAAGAAAAGAAAAGAAAAGAAAAGAAAAGGAAAAAAGAAATCGAAAGAAAAGAAAAAAAAAGAAAAAAAGAAAAGAAAAGAAGAGAAAAAAAGAAAAGGAGAAAAGAAAACGAAAGAAAAGGAAAATAGTAAAGAAAAAAAAAACAAAAAAAGGAAAAGGAAAGAAAAAGAAAGAGAAAAAGAAGGAAAAGTAAAGAAAAAGGAAAGAAAAAGAAAAGGAAAGGAAGAACAGAAAAGGAGAGAGAAAAAAAGAAAGCAAAAGAAATAAAAAAGAATGGAAAAAAGAATGGAAAAAGAAAGAAAAAGAAAAATTGAAAGAAAAAAAGAAAAGAAAGAAAATGAAAGAAAAAAGAAAAAGAAAAGAAAATGAAAGATGGCACAAAAAGCAATCTGAAAAAAAAGTTGCAAAGATGTTTTAATTTTCTTGATTTTCTTTCTGGAGACACAAAAACATTTCTGATTTCTGAAAATCTTTCATTTGAAAATTAGTTATTGTTCTATTCTAAAAAGCAAAAATACATATTTGGATTAGAAAATACTTAGCTTTGCATTTCTTAATCCTAAGCCTAACCCTTGGTGAAGCGGGATATGAGATGAACCAAAACAACAAAAAAAAACAAAGATCCAAAACAAAAAAATTTAAGACACTACATATTGGGGATTTGCTAGAACAGGTAAACTTCCAAACACTTTATAATCAGCTCAAAAATAGACCAATTAATCCATTGATTTTTTTTAAAAATCAATCAAATATTTTTTTAAAAATGTAAAATATCAACCTATAAAAACACTCCCTATTCATGTTCTTTATTTTCTTTCACTTTTAAATTTTACTCATTACAAAATTCAATGATGAAAAGAAATGAAGTGAAAATCTTTTCATAAAACTAATTCTGGTAATCACAATTTAGAGGTCAACATGTCAGAGGTCAAAGTGCTTTTGGGGTTCTTTTTTCAAATTGTCATTGAAAAGATGAAGGCCAAACTCTTAAAGATTCATGATGAAAATTTCATTATGAAACTCAACAAAGATGAGCAAAGGTCAAGCAAAACCTTGAAATTATTCACTCTTGTCACATATTTGCTTATTAATCTAATAAGAAATAATCTTATATTTTTGGGCCTTTTTTTTCTCATTGTTTTTGAATCAAATACGAGACAAAGACAATTTTCTAGCTTTACATTTTGGGTTTTTTTTTTTTAGCCTTTTATTTGTTGTTTGTAATGAAATGATTTTTTTGTATAAAAAAAACAAAAAAGGGAAATGAATTCATAAATGATTCGATTTATTTAAAAAGAAATAATAGTGACAAGAAATAAACATTAAATAATAATTTTGCATTTTTATTGTTGTGGAAAATTTATTACTAACTTTGACAATTAGGAAATAAAATGGCTAAAATTTGATGTGGAAATTTAACTTGAAATCAAAAATTTGCTTTTCATAATAAAAAAATACAGTAGAGAAAATAATAAACTATTGTTAGATACATTGAATCTTTTAAGTGTTTGACTATGTCAAGATTATGTGAAGAGTCATTAAAATTAAAGCAATAGTTTGTTTCTATTTCATATGAAGGACTCCATCCAGTCTTATCTCAAAATAATTAAAACATCTTTACTATATGAAAATGTTTAATTTGAATAATCTTTGATAGACTAGTACATCTAGTGGAGTTACAGGTGGCCCTTGGGTTACAAATGAGTTCTGTTTGTACACTGGTGATATAACTCAAATATCCACATAACTTGGAATTAAACTTTAATACCCTATAAATCACTAAGTAAATGTTAGATTCAGCTTATTAAACTTAATACAGGTGGCCCTCATGTTACAAACGAGTTCTATTCCTATGCTCGCAACGTAACCCTAATTTCTGTGTAATTCGGAATTAACCCTTTAATACCTGATAAATTTCTAAATGTCAGATTCTGCTTATTATACATAATATTAATTCAATAAAATAAAGAAAAATAAGATCCTGAGCAAAGATGAAAGTGTTTACAAAAAAAGTTTAAAAGAAAAATTAACTTTTTTTTTTAAAGAAAGGCTTTTTTTTTTCTTAAAAAGTGACAAAAATTCAAGCGTTGTAAAGTGAAACTGCTTAAGTCGAGTCTACTGTAACCCAAATGCCACCTGTATGTACAGCTTGTCTAATGACTATATAAGGATTAAGTCTTGACTTCCAAGGATTCTAATAATAATTCATAATTGATGAAAAGGATTTCATCTAATCTTGTCTTTGGAGATTATCCATAAATGTAAATCCTTCAATGCAAATTTTTAGAAAATTATCATTCATTAATCTTGCTTCCTTTTTGACATGAGATCAACCAATGACAAAAATTGATTTTGACGACTTTAATCTGAACCACAGAAGAGTGAAAGAGAAAGCCGTATTCATGAATGAAGAATTATCAACAAATAAACAAAGTCATGGAAAAACATTCGAGAATTTTCTTCCCAGCATGAAATGCAAAAAACTACAAAAAATATTCATAAAAAATTTTGGCTTTTAGTTATTACTTTCAAGAAAATTGATTGATTGGCTGATTTTTGTGGCATATCAAGCTTTTTTTCTTTCAATGTTGAAAATTACTATTTTTGATATACTGTTTAAGTACTAACGGTCATCTGACAGCTCCAAGCACTGAATGAGATTACGGCTATACAAGCAGCACAAGTTATAGGCCGGAAAATGTTATTTTTGGCTTTTTGGGGGGATTTTTACCCCCTGGGGAGCTAACAAGATTTTTTTTCAAAAATCGGAGAATGTCACTTTTTAATCTGACCGAAGTTACAACTTCATGCAAAATTTCAGAAAAATTGAACGGATGGTTGCAGAGAAAAACGCGAACGA
>JAUZSX010270231.1:0-14974 GCA_034780655.1 Idiosepius hallami
GTGTGTGTGTGTGTGTGTGTGTGTGTGTGTGTGTGTGTGTGTCAGAGCCCCCATCTGCCTAAGGCAGTTAAAGGTAGATGCAATGGTCTAGACTGGGATTTGAACTCGCTTAATCCGATTCCATAGTCCAAGCTTATACCAATGCTCCACCTGGCCGCCTTCTAGTCAGTTATATAGCCAGTATATTGCGTGATAAAGGATTTAATTCGCAGAAAATAACGACTGATATTTCTTTGATAATTATAATTAAGGTTTTTAGAATTTATGACTTGCTTGTCTTTGTTGATGATTTAGAAGAATCGAGATCAAATTCTTTTTTTTTTTTTCTTATTTTTTCTTTTTTCCCTCTTGTTTTGTCTGTTCTTCTTTTTTGTTTGTTTTTTTTTGCCCTTTTTTTTTATTGGTCTTTTTTTTTCTTTTTTCTTTTTTTTTTACCCTTTTTTGTTCGTCTTTTTTATTTTCTTTTCTTTTTTTTTCTTTATTGTCCCACCTTTTTTGTTCGTCTTTTTTATTTTCTTTTCTTTTTTTTCTTTATTGTCCCACCTTTTTTTGTTCGTTTTCTTTTTCTTTTTTGTTTTTTTTACCCTTTTTTGTTCGTCTTTTTTATTTTATTTTCTTTTTTTTTATTTATTGTCCCACTTTTTTTTGTTTGTTTTTTCTTTTTTGTTTTTTCTCTTAAATCTTTATTCACTTTTTTCCTTCTTTCTTTTTTTTCTTTTTGTCCCTCTTGTTTTGTCAATTTTTTTCGCCCTTTTTTTATCTTTTTTTTTCTTTTTTGACCCCCCCCCCTTTGTCCGATTTTTCTTTTTTTTTTTTTCGCCCTTTTTTGTTCGTTTTTTTAAATTTTTTTTCTTTATTGTCCCACCTTTTTTTGTTCGTTTTTTTTTCTTTTTTTTTTTTTTTTACCCTTTTTTGTTCGTGTTTTTCTTTTTCTTGTTCTTTTTTTTTCTTTTTTGGCTTTTCTCTTAAATCTTTCTTCACGTTTTTTTTTTCTTTCTTTCTTCTTCACCGTTCAAATTTATTTTCCTATATTTTATTCTAATTTCATTACCCCCACCCCCCACACTTTGGGGGGATTTTATGTCCTTCTTTTTCTCTTTCTGACTTATCAACATGTTCTTTTTCTCTTTTATCTTTTTCTCTACGTCTATTTCTCTCTGGTTCCATTTTTATTTAACAGTTTATTTCTTTAGTTTTTTTCCCAACATATTTGTCCTTTCAGCGACGGTAGAGCATTGGTAAAAACTCGGGCTCTGAGATCATATTACGCGAGTTCAAACTCCTGTCACAACCATAACTATCACGTTAGCAGCCTGGGGCAGATGGGGCTCGTTAACTTGGGAGAGCATCTTATCTAGCTGAAGGTGAACACCGAATGTAAAAAGCCCGATTAAGAGCACGTAAAAACTGGCCTTGTGCCAAACTTGAGTTTGTGTTCATCAAGTAAATATAGTAAATATAATATTTGTCCTCCAACAAATACGAAAGAAATACTAACATGAAAACAATCTAAAAGACCTTTTCCACAAAGTAGACCTAAACAATATCTTAGAATTCCTAAGAGAAACAATATTATATAACAAAATCTAAAACCCTAAAAAATAACAAACAAATTTAACCAAATAACCTATTCAGCATTAAATGACCCATGAGGGTTGATATGCTGGTTAAATAAACCATCCAATCAATCAATCAAATTATTGAATTTTCTTCTGCATTTAATTTGACTTTTTTGTTTGTTTTGTGTTGCAGGTTCATGAAAAACAAACCAGAAAATAACTGTGATTTTCAATGAGTCCAGCAATTTCTTCTTGCCTGAATTATCCAGAGTATTTTCCCTTGTTCTGAATTCTCTTTTCTTGGTAGTGAATCCAGTTGCAGTTTGCTTTTTGACATTTTCTTTTGCTTTTCATAAACTATGCTTAAGAAAAAGGATAAAAAAAACGTCACATTCATTTCTTTTTTTCCTTGTGGTTTTTCTTCAGTGAATTTAATGATAAACAGTTTAATGAAAAATATTGATGGCATAAATTCATGTATAATTTGATCCAAACTCGAGTTTTTCTTTTTTTTAATTTTTTTATTTAAAACTTTCAAGAATTAAATATCAAAAGTTATGAACCGGTCTACACTGTGGCGTAGTAACGGACGGGCGGTCCGCCCCAGACAGCAAATGCCAGGAGGCGGCATTTTGAGGGGTTAAGAATAGATTTAAAAACAAATATTATTAAAAAAATCTAAAATCTGTTTTATGTGCGTAATAATAATGATATTGTTTTAAAAAGGATTTTTTAAACTGTATCCTCAGTTCAATGAAAATGATTATTCTAAGTTGTATATAATTTGGTCCTTGATTTTATTTCAATTAAAGTAAATATTTTTAGGGCCTTGTGGAATTTTGAACGTTAACGGATTATCAGTGGGCCAGGGGTGGGGGTCAAATCTAATTGACCGCCCTGGGCGGCAAATAACTGTTGCTACGCCACTGGATCTACATGAGTGTATAAAAACAACGTTCGTTTGTAGCTTGAGGCAAGACCAGTTGTGGTATTGATGTGCTGCTATATATTTAAAAGTAAGTTTTGTCGCTGGTTCATTGTTCATTGTTGGTCAAATGTTTCCGGAAGCACGTGGTGTTTGGAGGGGAGATAGACGAATGCTTGTGTGTTTGCTTGTTTAATTGTTGATGGTGAAATTCGAACTGATCTATTTGCTCAGTTCAAAACTTGTGGTGAGCGTCTGTCATTAATGATATTTTCTATAATATATTAACTAAAATTTCCCAATGTATTTCACTAGTTTTGATTATGTTATAATCATAAATCTAATCTATTTTCTATAAAAATATCATAATAACTAAAATTTTCCAATGTATTTTACTAGTTACGATTATATGTTATAATAATCCTAAATCAATTCTATTTTGTATAATATTATCAATAAAACAGGTGAAAAGCAAGCAAAAACAGATAAAAAAAATCAACCAAAGAATAAAGTGAATTTTTTTTCTTTTTTTTATTTCATAAAAATTAATACAAAAAAATCAAAAGTTTATCTTCAAGTTATTTAGACTTTTACTCTCATCTTTAGTTTTATCTTCAAAACGTTTCGGGATACATGCCTTTTAGCGTTTTTTTGGTATTATGCAAAATAGACGAGCAATCCTATCAAATACATGAGCCTCTTGATCTTGCAAATTTAACACTTTCATAGCCATAGTCAAGCACTATATCATATAATAAATACAAGTATTTATTTTGCCTGAACCTATCACTTCCAGATAAACCTATCATCACCAGGTGAACATATCACTTCCAGACATATCCAAACATATTACCTGCAGAGGAACCTATCATCTCTCTCGATAAACCTATCATCTCTCTAGATGAACCTATCATCTCTCTAGATGAACCTATCATCTCTCTAGATGAACTTATCATCACTAGGTGAACATATCACTTCCAGATGAACATATTACCTGAAGATGAACCTATCATCTCTCTAGATGAACCTATCACTTCCAGATGAACATATTACCTGAAGAGAAACGTATCATCTCTCTAGATGGACCTAAATCTCTCTAGATGAACCTATCATCTCTCTAGATGAACCTATCATCACCAGGTGAACATATTACCTGAAGATGAATATATTACCTGCAGAGGAACCTATCATCTCTCTAGATGAACCTATCATCTCTCTAGATGAACCTATCATCTCTCTAGATGAACCTATCATCTCTCTAGATGAACCTATCATAACCAGGTGAACATATCACTTCCAGATGAACCTATCATCACCAGCTAAAAATATCACTTATAATAAATATTGACTATTGTGTTATCAAAAATGATTATGGCATCTGTCTGTCTCTAGAGATGATGGATAGTTGATAGAAAAGTGTGCCCTCATAACTGATCATTTTAAGATTTTACCTCTGATGATGCCTGCCGTCGCACACTTCTTTTTTTATCCCACAGGGCATACCTCCTCACCTCACTCAGCTGCACGCTGCTCCCTCAAAAATATCATGTGAACAAAAGAAGGTTTATTAAATATGATAGTTCTAGGCATTAAATGACCTTAAAGGTTAATATGCATTAAAAACAAACAAAAAAAAAAAAAAAGAGAATCTGACACAGTACCTGATACTATGTGTGGACAAAAAAAGTTTTATTAAATGTGATAGTTCTAGGCATTAAATGACCTAAAGGTTAATATGCATTAAAAAAAAACATCAACAAAAAAAAAACAGAATCTGACATAGTACCTGATAAAAATTACAAAATGTAATCAGTCCAGCCTTTTAAAGTTAAAAAAGGGTTAAATTTGTAGTTTCAAAAAGGTTCCTCAGTTCAACATGAAGGTTGCCAAAGTTCAAGTAATATTCAATGAAGGTAGAAGGTGTTGGAAAAATTGCCGGCTTTCCTTTCAGATTTTGCATGTGCTAATTACGCACTGGTTCTATCGCCGCCGACAAATAGCAGCAGCGTTTTAGAATCATTGACAGTTACAAAAGATATTTGTAAGCTTACTGAAAATATACTACTAAAATTGAATAACTAGAACGGTTCCGTACAACCTTTTTGGAAGAGGTCGGGTAGCAACGAATACAGCCAGCATTAAGGTATAAAAAAAATATCCTCACTACTAAGTGTTGACCTTCTCTCGGCTTCATCCGGAGCGATTCTGGTTGTACAGGTTTCACACACTGGCCGCTCTCCCCCTCAATTGCTACTGTTTACAGTTCATAGTAATTATTACATCTACAATTTAATTTTCTACCTGGGTTCTCACCATTATGATCATCAGGAGAACACCAAAGAATAGAAGGTCTTAATCATTTTTCGGTCTCGAATTCAAAAATATGATTAAGGCCTTCTACTCTTTGGTGTTCTCCTGATGATCCTAATGGTGAAACCTTAGTATAGAACAACATTTTAATCCAATATATATATATATATATATATATATATATATATATGAAGATGGATAGAAAGTTGTAGTTCTGATAAAATAATCTGTACAAAATAGTCACGAACTGTTTTCAGTTCTTATTTAAACAACCCTTTGTTTAATAATCCTGTTCTATTTATACCAAATGCCTTGTGTTTGCTGATTAGATTTAGTTGAAAGTTTAAAAAAAATTCCAACTTTAAAATTCATATTCTTACTTTAATTTGTCATTTAGTTTTCAGAAGTTGTTTTTATAAAAGCTGTTAAATTAATTATTTAAAATTTTGTATTTTAATCTTTTCTAATTACTATATAAACTATATTGAAAGGGAGGAATGGTTTATCAGTCGTTTAGTAATTTTAATGATATATTAGTGATTTGAATATAGTAGTTTATTTGCATTCATGTGTTGGTTAATGTTTTTTATATGAATGGTATTTAAACAAATGTTATCTCAATGCAAAAAGTTTTTCATTAGGTTAAGAATGGTTTTGTGGTTAACTGCTATTGTAAAAAAAATATATGAATTATAATAGCCTTGTGTTCAACTTTCTAAAGCATAGTTTCATCCTACTTTATAAGACTGCAAAGCAAGTTTCAAAATATTATCTTTTTACCTAATTCAAGGACTAATAATTTTTACTTCAAATTATCATTTACATATAAAAAAAATACATGAATTATAATTGCAATTTTCAGTTTTTTTAAACAATATTACTATTTTACATTACTTCAAAGCAAATTACAAAGTACTACTTCAGTATTATATAAGAGGATGATAGCATTACTGGTGTTTTTATTTATTGTAAAATGTTCAACAAAAGTACAAAAAAATATGAAGTAAATATTTTATTGGAAAAACCATTTATACTATACTCGTTTTTAACAAAATAATTTCTGTTCTGACCAAAAAATTCCAAAGTTGTACAACAAAAAATCAAACTGCGATAATATTTTTCAATCTATATTTTATAAATCTAGTAAAAATTTGTAATATGTCACCCAATTTTTCAATTTTTAAAATAATTTTAATTCTTTAAAATCTTTTTTTTTTTCTTATTTTTAAAATATTTTTTTTACTAACCCAGTAAAAAAAAATGTTTTAAAAAATATATGTCAAAGAAAAAAAAGATTTTTAGAAAAAATCAGCAAAAAATTTCCACATAATCACTAAGAAAAATTTTTTTAATCAAGTAAAAAGGCGATTTTTAAGAGAATTTTAAAAAATGCGCAAAAAAAACATAAGTTTTTTGTGTAGAAAAGCCATTGAAAAACAACTGGAGTCAAAAAATTATATATTTTCACTTTCAAATTTTTTTTATTAAAATATAATTTCAGCAAATAATCATTACATGTGTTTTTTTTCTCAATCATTAGCCTTTATTTTGCACTAAAGACCTTTGTCGTTAGTAGTCATATTTTTTCTAGCACATGTTTTAAAGGCAGGTGTCCAAAAAAAATAGCAATTTAATGTGGTAACATCTATAGCATTACTGAAACAATCTCATACAAATTTTGGTACAAAGTATCTCAAAAATAATTTGTACAGTTTTACATTCAGGTATATACAATGAACTTAGATTTTTGTAATTTTGATATTTTGTAGATAATATTGTGTCCATAAGGTCGCTTGCTTATAAATTCAATTTTACTTTGTTTTGTAGGTAGTTAATTCAGAATGAGGTCTTACCTCTCCAGTAAAATTCTACGAGTGGGTCTTGCCATTGGAGGTGGAACTTTCACTGCCTATTTCTTTTCTAACTTCAAAGACTCACAGCAAGTAAGTAATGTTCTTAAAAATTCTATTACTTAAATTACTCTCTAACCCTAACTCTAATAAATAATGTTTTTAAAGGATAAATTACTTTTTCAAACTTAAAATCTTTTATTATTTTTATAATGACAAATTTGTGAAAAAAAAAATTCAGGTGTTGGCTAACAATTTATGTATTGCTTAAGGCATAAAACATATTTTTAGATTTGTTATAGATTGAATTAAAGTTTAATTCTTTTTTACAAAATGCAAAATGCAATATGTATTTATATATCTATCAAGAGAGAGAAAGATAGCCAAATTAGAGCATGAATAAACTAGTTTTTAGACAGTCTATGTTAGAAAATTCATCAAAAGTCAGGGAATCATCCAATTAATATATAATCTTCACTGATTATCTAGTAACTGGGTCATTACAAATTCTGGTACCTTTCAAAAGATATTTTTGTACATTCTTGTAGAAAATGTTCTTATTTTTTATTTAGACATAAAAAATAGTTTAATCGTTTTAAAAATATCAAAAAAAATCTAAGTTAAAAAAAGTGTTAAAAAGATTTCATTATTTTTTGTGTTGAAAATTTAAAGTTTGAAACTCAATGATAGATTATATAAAAAAAAGATTTATATTATTTTGTTTTTAATTCAATAAAAATTATGCTTTTATCTTTCCTGTAAAACCAAGAGCTGTTTATAAATACTGGATTTTAATAGATTTTTATGTAGTTTAAAAAACATAAATGCCTGCCTCTAAATATATACAAACAAACCAACCAGCAGTCACTTAAGACATCCAGTGGATTTAACTGCTGATTGTGGAAAGTTATTCAGCTTTAAAAACAGATCTTACCATGTACAAAATTCATTTTTTAGGCAGTCATAATCTTTAAAAGATTATCACTCATATACACTGTGATATCCCTATCCTCTGAATTTAATAAAAGCCTTTAAATGGAGTCTTACCACATTAACTGTATTACTAGTACCACTATGAAATAAATATAAGCAAGAAAATTTGCAAAGGGTGAAGACAACAGATGTAAGATCAAGGAAGTAATTGTGAATAAATCTATCTTTGTTAAAAAGTTGTCATACTAGCAACATTTTAATATCTTTAATTTCTCTATAAAAAAATTGAAAATACACAATTTTTATTTTTCATGGGAAATTCAAGATTAAATTTTAGAAGAGTATTTTATTACTTGTATAAATCATAAACTTTAACTTCAGATTACCATAATTATTAGCAATATTTGAATCTATTATTTTTCAGGTAAAATTCATTAAGTTAGAAAATTACCATTACTTTATTGGCATCAAGTCTAAACCTTAGGAATAAATTCTTACTGAGATTCTCATCTGTTACATTTTGGGGATATTAAAGGTTTCTTAAAAAAATTAAATTAAAGTAATCAGTCACAGCAGACTAAAATTTCTTCCCTTATTTACCTAAACTTATATTTGTGTGATTTTAAATTTATTGCTTTGAATTTTGACTATTTTATGTAAAAAAAAAAACCTGCTTTGCAAACAGATTTCTGTTAATTATATATTATTTGTAAATTTTTCAGGTAAGTTCCAAAGTTTCTGCTGCTGAGTTCACTCCCAAGCTTTCAAATGTATTGCCAACTCGATCAGAAATTTTAAAATCCTTAAAGACAGAAGAATTTGATGTTTTGGTCATTGGTGGTGGAGCTACGGGCAGTGGTGTAGCCTTGGATTCAGTCAGTCGGGGTTAGTAGTTTTTTTGGTTTTTTTTAAAATTTTTGTTTAAAAGGCATAATAATAATAATTACATTATCATTTAATAATGGTTATGATAATTGTAATAATTTTAATAGGATTATTATAATACGTTCATAAAGATATGCACAAACATAAAAACCATAGAACCATGGGAAACCATAGAAAAAAAACCCACACTCACCCACCCTACTGTTTAAAGTTTGCTCAAGGCATATCTAATGGAACTTTTTGTATGGTGTGTTGCAAGGAGACACAGAAATGATTCATACACTGAGCTTTGTTTTCATGGTGATAGCTTTGTCTAACCACATGTTTTGAAAGCCAACATATTCAATTCTAATAATAGTTAGTGGGTCATGCAGGTAAATAACAACAACTATGAATGTTGAAACAATCTGATCCACATTTTTAGATTTGCATTTTTCTATTAGAAAAGAAAAAGAAAACGAGTAAGAAAATTTAGTGGGAAATAATTCATTAATATAAACAATACAACAACAATAGAACACTAAGTAGGATGTACAACGACAACTCTGGTGATAGTCAGTGTAGCCAGAAAATGTTCGGCACACTTGGGGAATACATAGGAACTCTAGACCCCATTGCAAAGGATCATGTGGGAAAACAAGAAAAATTAAACAAAAGATTGTAAAAAGAAGAATTAAAATCATTTTCAACAAAACATACATTTTTTTATAATAATTTTTTATATTTTATATATACATCTATATATTAATACGCTAAAAACATCGTTGGTTATCATGACGTCATACGCGGAGAGAATAAAAAGATGGATACCATTTTATCTTTAAGTAAATTTTGAAAGTTTTATTTTAACTTGCAATCTTATCTGAATTAATGGGACACTGATTTTTATATTGAAGGAAGAAAGTTCTCATTGTTTGTTTATGTGATGAAAAGCTTTATGCTTATGTGAGGTTGAAGTTATTAACGAGCGTGGAATTTACATGGGTTCTGCTAATTTTATATTAATTTACTAAAACCATTTTTTTTTAAAGAAAAAAAACTAAGAACTGTTTAGAAAATTATATTTTGTGCATTCAGTATTCTATGATTTAAACACTTGTGTGTGTGTGTGTGTGTGTGTGTGTGTGTGTTTTGGTTGGTTGGTGAGAAAGATCTTATGTTTATTTGACTTGACAAAATGTCATCAAAGTATTGAGGTGGGATTAGTTTGCACAAAGTAGTACAAATATCATTCATGTTATAAACAAAGAAGCAACATAATGAAAGACATAGCTATTATTCCTCTTTTATTGTGTGCATTTACATCAATTCATTATAAACTATTAAACTATTCTATTCTTTTCTCTCATGGGGATTAGGGAAGTTGTAAAACACTGTTCCAAATCATTTCTATAAATATGAATTCAATTTATTTTATCAATAATAGTGTCCAGCTATTGTCTTAATCTTCACTGATGATATATATATATATATATATATTAATCTGTCCAGTAAGATTGCTTATGTTTATAGTTAGAGTGCTCAATATCAGTGATATAGCGTGTATATTAGTTAAGCGAAGACACAGTCAACAGCCTTTGGTGACTGTCAATTTCTTGCCTGCACGGTCATCAGACCAAAAGCTTTTGGTCTGATGACCGTGCATGCGAGAAACTGACTGTCACTGAAGGCCGTTGATTCCGTGTCTTTGCTTAACTAATATATTTATTTATTTAAATTTATATATTTATTTGAATTTATATCATGGAATTATAATCCCAACAATTTATTTTGATATTAAATTATTTATAACAAAACAATAGAATACTTAACAGTTGTACTTGGTTCTGGTTAATCTACTTTGATGGCTTGAATGTAAGGTTGAATTCTAAAATAACACGATGGATTTTGAAAAGAATATCTTCCAATTTGACAAAAAAAATGATGGATGTCATCATTCATAAATATAATAATAATAATAATAAAAATGAGAACAACAGTCTGTAAATTTTATTCAACTCAAATTATCAAGCTTCATTTTTGGAATTCTTGAGATAGGCTTTGTAGAAAAATTAGCATAACTTCCAAAATATTAGTTCAAACTCCACAAAAATCAGGGAAATAAGGCACCTTGTAATTTTCTTTCAGTGTATCAAATTTCATCTCTCTGCGTTTTATAGAAATTTCAAAATTTAAAATTATTGACCTACATTAAAGCGATACACAGGGTTTACTCAGTATTAGTGTTAGTCTATGTTAAGTATTTTTAGTTACTTGCTATGAGAAGTGAACTTAACTTTCTCATGATTATTACTTAGAACTTATAAAAATCAATGCTTTTACTGAGATATCAAAGTCTGAAATATTCTAGCAACGTATTTTAATAAAGATTTTGTTTCAACTTGATTTTCTTGAAAATTCTTTGCAGTGATATTATTAATCCATTATCATTATACAACTCTGTTGTTTTTATTTTAGTAATTTTTGTGAATTTTGATTTTATTGTTAATTTTTCAGGGTTAAAAACAGCATTAGTTGAAAAATATGATTTTGCGTCTGGTACAAGCAGTAGGAGTACTAAACTGATTCATGGAGGTGTCCGTTATCTACAAAAAGCAGTATTCAATCTAGATTATGAGCAGGTAACATTGATTTAAAAAAATTTTTTTTAATTTCCAAATTTATTTTCTTAATATTCTGTAGTTTTGATTTACAATCTATTTTTGCATTTGACCTAAGGTATGTTCTACTATGTTAATAATATATTTACTTGGTAAGCACCAACCCAAGTTTGGCACAAGGTCATTTTTACATGCTCCTACCCAGGATTTTTGCATTCAGTGTTACCCTTTACCTAGATGAGCTGCTCTCCCGTGTTAATGAGCCCCATCTGCCCGAGGCAGCTAAAGGTAATTACAATGGTTTTGACTGAGAATTGAACATGCGTTCTACGTTTTCAGACCCCGAGTGTTTACCAATGCTCCACCGTTGCTACCCATCTACTATGTTAATATATCTTAGGAAATTTTTTTAATTAATTTTCTTTATTAGTATTTAAAATGTTAATTAAGCAGCTTCTTCCCTTTTTGTGTTATAAATATTTTATGTTAATTAAGCAGCTTCTTCCCTTTTTGTGTTATAAATATTTTTACTCAATCAATTCTCATGTTCAATTAGATATTGTATAATAAATGATAATTATATAATAGCTTAGCCCTTACCCACTTCTGCTCTACTTGTGGTTGGTGCTTCTCATCAGTCATAAACAAATATATCTTACCAAATAATGGGCAGTGACAATGGAGCATTGGTAAATCTCGGACTCTGGAATCGTATTAAGCGAGTTCAAATCCTAGTCAAAGCCATTACTTTCACTTTAGCATCCTCGGGCAGATGGGGCTCGTTAACTCGGGAGAGCAGCTCGTCTAGGTGAAGGGTGACACTGAATGTAAAAAGCCGGAGTGAAAGGTGATACTGAATGTTAAAATCCCTGGTAAGAGCACATAAAAATGGCCTTGTGCCAAATGGGTTGGTGCTCACCAATTAAATATAATATTACCAAATAATGTCAGGAAAATTGGTCGAACTTTAACTCTAGGGACGAGAGACGAACGATTAAGTGAAAAACACTATTTTAGACTAAAATTCTTCATCAAATCATTAAAGAAGGAAATATAACAATAGAACTAACTCTCTTTATCAGTTGAAGCATGAAGTCTGATCTAGAATTTGTCTTTATAATTTTATAAAGAGCTGAATTTGAATATTTTGTGCTATTGGGCAATTTTGATAGTTGTTTTCTTTATTGGTTTATGAATAAAGCAAATGAAACCTATCCTCTCTTGGCGTCACTCGTTGTCGAGTATGACTGTCTTCCGTCTTGGATCTGTGGACCCTTTCGTGGAGGACGTCTGTGCGTGATGTCTTTTAATGTGGGGAGACTGATGTACATGCAGTCACCACACGACTCCTTAACCTAACGAAACAAATAACAAAATCATTTCTTTTAAATTTAAAAAAAGAAAAAACAATGAATAATTTGTATATTTGCTATGTACACTATTGTCCTCATCTTTGTATTTGCATTCACGATTGGACTAATACTCTTTGTAATGTGGGTATGAATCCCCAAATTCCCTCCAGCTAAGGGGTAAATAGTACACATTGTGTTTGAAAAAAAAAAAAAACTGTGTGAACAAAAAGAACGTTTATCAGAAAATGATTGTTCTCGGCATTTAATGACCTAATAATTTGTGTCGATTTTGACATATTATCTTTTTAAAAAACTGTGTGGACAAAAAGATTGTTCTCGGCATTAAATGACCTAATAATTTTGTCGATAGTGACATATTATTTAAAAAAAAAACTGTGTGGACAAAAAGAACGTTTATCGTCACCCAGAGAGAGAGAGAGAGAGGATTTCAGCATAGCAGCCAGGAGCTGATATGCTGCCAGGCCATATACCACAATTTATGTATCTTTTGTTAATATATTTGTTAACCCTTAATACCCATAGAGAGAGAGAGAGAGAATTTCAGCAAGCTGCCATGAGCCATTATGCTGCCAGGCCGTATGCCATTATTTATGTACTTTTTGTTAATATTAGTTAACCCTTAATACTGTCGTATTGTTTCTTATATCTACACTGTATACAACACCACACTCGACCACAACAAATGACGACCACAACAGATTCCAAAGACCTACTGCCTATCCACTACCCTGAGGGAACCTCTTTATCTTTCTAGTTAATCCTAATAATTATTTGAATAATTTTTTTTCATTACAATAAATCTACAAAGTCCAAAGAAGACAGGGAACCTTGTGGCCCTAAGGGAGCCTGCAGCACTTCCCCCATGCAACTGCAGGGTCTGCAGGGACAGCTTAAGGATGGCTTTCTGTGTTTTATTTCTACCTTTTTTCTGTCTCCAAGCAACCAATTGTTGGTCCTCAAGTCTTTCCCTTCCTTTCAAACCCATAAAATCACGTAATTTCCGATCGTGATCGATGATTCGCTCAAGTTCTTTCATGTCAGCGTGGTGTTGTTGAATATCCTTCTCGTGTTTCTCTTTCAAACTACAGATTCGGCTTTGGGCTTCTTCCCTGCAAAAACAAAACCAACAAGAAAAAATGAGCAAATATCGTTTTTTATTTTATTTTGAAATGAGGCTTCATAATCTGGGTCTTAATTCTTATTGCAAACTTTTGTCCTTATCTTGTTAGTTTTTGTTGTTTTCTCACTATAAGAAAATAAGAAAAATGAACACTATAAGAAAATAAGAAAAATGAACAAATATCGTATTTTTTTTTATTTTGGAATGAGGCTTCATAATCTGGGTCTTAATTCTTATTGTAAACTTTTGTCCTCATCTTGTTAGTTTTTGTTGTTTTCTCCCTATAAGAAAATAAGAAAAATGAACAAATATCGTATTTTTTTTTTATTTTGAGATGAGGCTTCATAATCTGGGTCTTAATTTTCATTGCGAACTTTTGTCCTCATCTTGTTAGTTTTTGTTGTTTTCTCCCTATAAAAAAGTAAGAAAAATGAACAAGTATCGTATTTTTTTTTATTTTGCGATGAGGCTTTATAATCTGGGTCTTAATTCTTATTGTAAACTTTTGTCCTCATCTTGTTAGTTTTTGTCGTTTTCTCCCTATAAGAAAATAAGAAAAATGAACAAATATCGTATCATTTTTTTTATTTTGAGATGAGGCTTTATAATCTGAGTCTTAATTCTTATTGCAAACTTTTGTCCTCATCTTGTTAGTTTTTGTTGTTTTCTCACTATATTTTGGTAAACTTCACCTCAGGCCGCTTTAGGTGATTAACTGCTCCCTCAGATAGGAATACTAAGTCTTGTAACTGTATCCCCTGTAAATCACAGCCTTGAGATAAATTTTTGATTTGATTGTGATATACAAAAAAAAATCTGAAGTTCAAAGGATCAATTTTAAACTTTTTGAATTGAAAGTTTAAAAAAAAAATTACAGGCGTTATTTTTGGAATGACCCTCGTAAAATTGAATTGAATAAAATCGATGTTGAATTGAAAACTAAAAAATTAATGAAATCCAAATTAATTAACCTTAAAAAATAACTGGTTTTAAAAATCTGGTGTTATTATTTGAGGGTCGTGAAATCAGAAGAAGAAAGAGAGGGGAAAAGACTCAGAGAACACCGTGTGGCTATGACGCAGAGAGAAGGCTGGCAACCGGCAGACACAGACATCTCCACGTGGTGAAGACACAGAACACGGGCAGGTAAAAAGGAGAAAGAATGCCAGTGGCGGGTGGTCCCATGGGTTGTCAAGGAAATGAATTTATGTGGACAGAGTGGTGAGATGAGGCCACTAAACTGTACATATTATTGAAATTGTTTGTTTCGTTTATATGAGCTCTGCGGGCTCTGTTGTTGAACCCTTTCTAACTGTGACTGTCTCAACTATTTATGTTGACTATCGTTACAAGCCATGTATAATGTAAATGTGTTCCCATTTATTCGTTTGTATGAGCTCTGCGGGCTCTGTTGTTGAA